>CM060617.1:29879827-30032327 GCA_030578275.1 Meda fulgida
CAGAGCACAACTTTTAGACAAAATGACAACAAAGACAATGTGATTGTGCACATTTCAAAGCACTGAGTGCCACTGACATCATGGCACCACGGTGAGGGAACAGTGCCATGGCGCTCTACGCTCACTGTGCCACAATAACAGTAGTCATTCACTGTACCATAGAGAGATTTAAACTAAGATTTTAACAGTAAGTAGCCATGTCACCTTACCTTTTCTACATATTAGACAGGGTATTCATGCAAACAGTGGTTTTCTTTTCTTTCTTTTTTTTTTTGAAAGCCCTTGAATCTAGACAATTATTCATCTATCAGAATAAAAAAATTAAATATAAGTATTATATATAGTAGGGCTATCAACTAATTAAACATTTTAAATAAATAATTGCCAAATTAATTGTAGAAACAACTAAGACAGTAGCAGTATATTAATACCGGTATCACCGGCTGGGTGGTGAGCATCCGCACGGTCATTCATAAAGGTGCGGAACTAAAATGTACACGTGTTCACAGGCGCAGACCAAGCGTTTTCAGTTCATTCCTCTGTTCTGCTCGCTCCGCGCCCGTGGACACGTGCTGCCGAGCGCATTTTAGTTTCACTTTCAAACTAGCGCTGAGTTCATTAGACCTATATTCTTAATGAAAAAAAAACACAAAACAGTGCTATGACAAATGAGCTTAAATAGGCGCTATTTTAATACAATAATACATTTCGCTTTGACACCAAATATTCCGCAGTCACCTTTGTCAGTCAGCTCCTCACTCTCGTACTAAATGAAATCTGACTCCTGCTGATGATCCATGCTGCCATTCTCGTTCGGCTCACAATTTATTAAGCAGACATGTTCAGTTTAATAGTGTCTGGTTCTCTAACGGAACTAAATGGACGGAATTTTTAGATCGCAATAAAAGTTAAGGACTATAATTTTGCTCATTTTAAGCTCTTTTAAGTGAACTTAATAAAATCTTCATATAAACCCGTTATAATAAATGTCACATTTGCCTGTGCCCTTCAATAGATCAGGGCTCAATTTGATCTATTGGCCCAGTCAGACCAGGTCAGATTTTTACTTGCCGTCAAAATGCACAAAAAAAAAGTTATTGTTTTTGACCCATGCAACCTTGTGCTGTAACCATGTGACCACTGTAAACAGTGCTTTAAGATTTTCAGGTAGGATATATACTGAAATTGAATAAAGTTAATTCACAGTCTACACTGCATAAATTGTTAATTAAATCAAATATAGATTAATCCTTATTAAAGCTACAAAAGTATTTCAGAGAGCATGAGTGAGTGATTTGATCTTTTTCTTTAGTTGCTTATCCTTAATGACAGACAGCAGCGGGTTTATTAGGCTGCTGTCACTTTAAGACCTGCTGCAACTCATTGCGTTACAACAAGACTATGCTTGTAAGGATACTCGACAAAACAGCCATTTTTATATAATTTTGTGTGTTTTTGTCCGTTCAAGCACTGTCTGAAATGGCTTTCTGTGCGCTCGAGTGTGTGTGTGTGTGTGTGTGTGTGTGTGTCACAGACAAGAAATTCACAGACTGCACTGCGTTCTCTTTTGTCTTATCGCGCTTGAATGGTTTAAAAGCATTTGCATGAATCAGTACATGATCACATAATGTAACACCAAAGGATGGTGGTGAAAACAAACAACTGCGTTGTCAATGGCACAATGCTCATTTGTTTTTGTTTGGAACTATTAACTTATTAAATAAAATATTAAATACAAATAAAATGTATTATACTGTAAATGTTCATCAAAAATGGTACAAAAGCTTTCAAAATAGGTATTATTAAAAGGTTTTTACTTTGCTTTGTGGTGGGCACTCTTACATGTCATTGACCCATTTAATTAATCTCACATTAACTTTTATGCTTCATGTCACACTGCCTGAATAGCTGAACTGTGTTGAACTGTACTACATTTTCGTCCAGATTAGGTCCTGAAATTATATTATACCAGTGTGCTGTGCTGGTACAGCATGCTGTATAACACGCAGCCCTATAAATGAACACTTTTAAAACCACAGAATTAAAAATTTTGTGAATGAAAAAAAAAATCAGAACCAGACTAAACAGAAAAGATTATAGCAAGTCACTGTTGTTTGAATTTGGTCCATGATGTCACAATTGACAAGCACAAACCGTAACACGAACAAGCACAAACCTTATGAATCATAAGTAGCCTAAGCATGAACAACAGCTTCACTTTGCCTTTACTATTGATAGGCAAATAAGAAGAAACAGAGCCGCAGGGAGTTGGTTGACAGGTTGCTCATGTATCTGAAAAATGAACTTCAGGCTCTTAAATAAACACAGAGTGAATGCAGGAGTCTGTAACTGTATCATGAACAATGGAGGGTAAACCAGCAGCCTGACTACTCAGACTGTGTGGGACAGCAAGAAATTCATCCACTTCTTTTAGAGGGTGATATACAAACATTACACACCTACTATCAATGCTGAATCATAGGGAGCTGTGTTGAGTAATTATTTTCTTCTGTGTTGAGCTGCATAACGTCATCTTTACAAGGGAGGAGGACCAATCTTGGCTCCTATGTCAGTTAATGGAAAACTACTATAACTGACTAACAAAAAATTCAAAAAGTACAAATTAAATAAAAATCACGGTTCTCGGTACCATAGCAAAAACCGTTGGAACTATTTTACTATTTTATTCAACTATTTGAAAATATATATTTTTTAAATTAAATTTGTTTATTCTTTATATTGATAATAAATATAAGTAAATGCATTTACAGATTTACTAAACTCCTTTGGGGTCAAGCAAAACGTCATCGGACCAACTCATCGTCTTAATCATACACTCGATTTAATTATATCATATGGAACCGATCCAACCGATATAGATATTATACCGCAAAGTGATGATGTCACTGATCATTACATGGAAACTTGCATATTACGTACTGTTGTAATATGTCATGCTGCGCCACGTTATCGACGAGGCAGAACAATCCTTCCATCCACCATAGATAATTTCTCAAATAGCTTACCTGATCTATCTCAGCTGCTCAGTGAACCAAACAAACAGATGAACTAGACGAACTAACTAGCACTATATGAGCACCATTCTCTCTAGAACATTGGATATTGTTGCACCCATTAGATTAAAGAAGGTCAGAGAGAAAAGTAAAGCACCATGTTACAACAATACTATGCATGTTCTAAAGAGAGAAACCCGTAATTTAGAGCTTAAATGAAAACAAACTAATTTAGAGGTCTTTAGAATAGCGTGGAAAGACAGTATGTCACGTTATAAAAAGGCTCTAAAAACAGCCAGGGCTGAGCATCTCCGCAAACTAATAGAAAATAACCAAAGCAATCCAAGGTTTTTATTTAACACCTTGGCTAGACTAACAAATAAACAGACGTCATCTGAACAATATACCTCGTTACAGTTTAGTAGTAATGATTTCATGAACTTCTTCACGGAGAAAATGTAAAGATCCAAATAACCTAGCAAATTACAGACCCATTTCAAATCAAATCTTCCATTTATGTCTAAAATATTAGAAAAAGTTGAGTCTGCTCAACTGGACTCTTTCTTGCAAGAAAATGACATCTATGAAAAGTTTCAGTCTGGATTCAGGCCACATCATAGCACTGAAACTGCGCTCGTTAGAATCACAAATGATTTACTTTTATCTTCAGACCAAGGCTGTATCTCAACACTAGTTTTACTTGATCTTAGTGCTGCGTTCGATACTATAGATCACACAATACTCTTAGATCGACTACAAAATTATACTGGTGTTCAAGGACAAGCATTAAGCTGGTTCAGATCATACTTATCTGACCGCTACCATTTTGTCTATTTAAATGGAGAAAACTCGATCATAACTTCGGCAAACTATGGAGTGCCGCAGGGATCTGTGTTAGGCCCTCTATTATTTTCAATATATATGCTGCCACTTGGTAATATTATAAGGAAACTTGGAATTAGTTTCCATTGTTATGCTGATGACACTCAAATATATATTTCATCACGGGCAGATGAATACGCTAAATTATCCAAATTGACAGATTGTGTTGAATTTAAAAGATTGGATGACGCATTATTTTCTTTTATTAAATCCAGACAAGACAGAGGTACTACTTATCGGTTCTAAAAACCGTCCACAAAACCTCTCACAACACAACTTTAACATAGTAGGATGCCCTGTTACTTTATCCTCTACAGTAAAAGACCTGGGTGTTATACTAGACTGCAACCTGTCTTTTGAAAATCATATTTCACATGTTACAAAAACAGCCTTTTTCCACCTTAGAAACATTGCTAAGCTACATAATATGCTATCAGTTTCTGATGCAGAAAAGTTAGTTCATGACCTCAAGACTAGATTACTGTAATGCTTTATTAGCTGGTTGTCCTGCATCCTTAATAAACAAGCTACAGTTAGTCTGAAATGCAGCCGCTAGAGTTCTTACTAGGTGTTATCATATAACACCGATTTTATCATCACTACATTGGTTACCTATACAGTTCCGTATTAATTATAAGGTATTGCTACTGACTTAAAAAGCCCTAAATGGTTTAGCTCCAGTCTATTTAACGGATCTTCTATCGCCCTATAATCCATCGCGCTATTTAAGATCACTTAATTTCGAGGCATCTGGTCATACCTAGGATATCCAGATCCACCAAAGGAGGGAGAGCATTTTCTCTTTTAGCTCCAAAGCTCTGGAATAGCCTTCCTGATATTGTTCGTTGCTCAGACTCACTCTCCCAGTTTAAAACTAGACTAAAGACGCATCTCTTCAGCCAGTCATTCATATACATTTTTTTATCTTATTTATCATATAGTTACTGTAAATCCGACTTAAACTTGACTACTTGACTTGACTTAAACTAAACTAGTGACTAAACTAGCGCACGACCTCAACATCATCGTTCTCAGCCACTTCCTCTGTTCGCTGATTGGACTGGTAAACATTTTACCGGAGAAAACCCATGAATATACCAAAAACCCAGATGAAGTACTGAAGGAAAATGAAAATTGAGCGGAAGTACGTAGGAGGGCAGAGCCAGGCTACATTTAAACAGCATGTAGCCTTCAAATGTTTAAACCAAGGATGTCACACAAGGGTTGAAAAGTGAAGCCAAAGCTTCATGATCGGATCACCCGGTGGTGGCTGGTCCCAGTAGAGGTTGTAAGTGTAGTCTAATGGGACGCGATGGAAACAAACAATCAAATTACACTTCAAATAATTTTTTCCAAAAATGTAGGAATTTCTCCCATCTAGCGGTGAAATTGTATGACTACCAACTGAATATTACTTATAGTGCCTCCCATTCCGAGGGTGTTTTAACTCATGCGGTGGCCGTATTATTTCAAATCTGCCTACAGTCGCGAGTGATATCCCCCTCGCATTCGTCACAGTGTCACTGAGTGTAAAAGCGTGAAAGGTGAAGCTTGAATTTCCAGGTATCTCCCTCTTTGACTAATGCATTTTCAAGATGGATGCACAACATGGCTTCTGCCATTCGAGCGACTCGCAATTTGTCGCTCGTGTGTATTCTGAATGGCAGATTCTACTCTTACGAGAATGTTAGATTAGTTGGTAGAAGTAATTACACATTAATGAGCACATATAATTTTGAAAGAACAAAGTGTTTTTTGCTAAGAATCAAGTAACAAAATTACACAGTGTAGCTTTAAGTGTTCGTTTTTTTAAATAAGTTTGATCCTAGTTTGTTATTTGACTTCCAGCTCAGTACTGCACAGACTCGGGTCCCGCGTTCATTACCGTGCAGAAGCAGGTCCCGAATCTCTTAATTACATTGCATTTCAACTTAATAATAATGAAATGATTTGCAAGCATGCAGAACTCTAAAGCACGTGATGAGCGAAAGCTCTGGTCTTTTGAGCAGTGTTCAGCAAATAACTTTTGACATATCTCTGATCGGCCACTGCGTTCATGTGCTCAAAAGATATGTCTGTGATTGGCTGCAGTGATCAACTCTTCAAAAACACGTAGTAAATAGAAACTTTTGACGCTCTTCACAGAGCGCTTACACAGGCGTCTATCAGGGAGTATCGAATATACCGGTACTCCGTTCTACCGGTACTGCAGAAATGCTGGCATCGTCACATTTTTTAAATTTCAGTAGCAAGACTTGGTACCAAAGGTCTGGTACTCTTGACAACCCTAAACACTAGAAGCACAATTCATTTTAATAAACGAAAACAGAGAAACAATTAATGTGTTCTGAGTATCGTGTTTCAACATGATACGACTACTGGTTAAACCTGGATGCTACATCTAAAAGCAAAAAACGACCTGAAAAGAGTCAAATGGAATAATTTGTCGAGTCAAATGGAATAATTTGTCGAGTCAAATGGAATAATTTGTCGAGTCAAATGGAATAATTTGTCAACATGCTCCACGAGGCAGAGCACGAGGATTTCAATGCAAATGTGTCATTGTTTTCGAAGAATTGTCCAGTGTCTTCCACCTACTAACAGGTGAAGATGTAACTTGGTGTTATAAAGTGACTCAAATTTAAAAAATGGTCTTAAAATCTAAGAGGCAACACTAATAATATTCTACTGCAGAATAACACCTATTTTTATTTATTTAAAGACCAAACTCTAGCTACGTGAAGAGATATTACACCCTTAACTGATCATGCATATACACCAGAAACTTTACATTATTGCTAGGGATAGGCATGAGTACCCGAGTACTCAAACATGACAGCGACGATTAATCATAAAAATGTGTGGGCTTAAAAAAATCTGATCGGTTATGGCAGCACCTTGTTGTCTGATATGAAAACTGACAGAAAAATGTCTTAAAAACATGTAGTGATTTCCCATTTAGTGATGTAATAGCAAGTTAGTGCTACATAGGATTCAGTGGTTAGCGAGGTCCACAAGTCCATAGTGACTGGCTTTGACACAAGGCAATGCTTTCACAGAGAGCATCTATTCTTGCAGTGATTGCTTTGTGCATCGGGACGTTATACTGGGGCTCAACAGAATGTAGAACATTTTCACATTACATTAGAACAAAATTAATAGGCAGCAAGCCTTTCACACTCAGCTCTCACCTGAACATGTAGATCAACTCATCTTTTTGAATAAAATTTTTTTGCGTTTTAGCAGTGATGATTAAATTATCCCAGCTCTGTTTTATTTACCGTTCGCAGTTGTTTGATTGAACCAGTCAAATGTTTTTTACTGAAAACCCTTTAACTTACCCTTTAAAAAAAAAAAACACTTCAATATTCATTTTTGTTGTTTCAAATTCACCGTTGAAAAATTATGCTGCTAAAGTAATAAATGAACCTTTTCATTTGATAATGGCAACTGGGGACTAATCTGAATCTGATAAAATAAGAAAAAGCTTATTCAACATCCTGGTTTCACTGTTAATGATAGAAAGAGGTATTATACTGAATGCTTGGGGGGGGGCACTTCTATCCACAATACAGATGTGTCCCATGGAAAATCAGTCAGAAAGTGACATGACAACCCATTCAAGTGTAAAATGAATTAAATCAATACGTTGCCTCATTATGCAACCGGATATTCATCTCTATTTGGTGACACAACACATTTTCTAAAGGCTAAACTCACCCCATAGTTTTGGTTAGAAATACATTCCAAGGTTAACTTATGCTAATGGGCAGATAATTACAGAGAACAAATTGTCAGAGGTGAATGATGTAAGGGGCTTTTTCTCCGAAGGAACTTTTCATCGTTCCTATGTATGACAGTTAATAGTCTATATATTTACTCCACGAACTAACTCTACGAAGATCTATCAACAGTGATAGATGAGCCTCTCAACCTTTACGCTGAGGAGAAAATCCTTACTTTGAGGGGACCAAATGCATTTCTGCTCAGCTAGAGACATTGGGACATCAACCATACGCTAATACTTCTTCATATACTGTCTACTTTCTTTGTATAACATTTCCACAGACTAACGTGTTGGACAGATCGTCAACTAATGAAGAATATGAGCGCTATGTGCTCAAACTCTGCTGTTCTCAGAGCCGTCAAAATAAAAGTCACAACCATAATTTCAGCTTTGTGGTTGTAATAAAGATTTACAACATGAAATAATAATCTATGTGAATTAGTCTAAATTACATAAAACAAGTAAATGCAACTTAGAGCTGCCGAGCTATGATAATAACGGAATATTCCCAACTAGCCCATCTTCCACCAACACAAACTTTTGTAGAGTAACTAGCGTTGGGCGATATGGTCCATTTTCATATCGTCCTGTCTTCAGCCTGTGAGATCGGCGATACACGATATTATCGTGAGGGGGCGGGGCTTACTTATTTGATTGGCTTGTTATTAATTAGCTTGTTTTATTACTTTGTTTTATATATGAGAATCTTTTTCTATTTTGCTAGCAAAGTTGAAGTGTTTATTAATAGGCTAAATCTGGTTATTTCCCGGTATAGTGAGGTAAAAAAAAGATCCTAATCATTTTTGTATCTGACTCAGAGTATTTCAACATGTCAGCGGGAAATACGGACATGCCGTTACGGATGCATAATTTTGACTGTACTTCTGCGGGAAATGAGAACGCGTTTTAAAAATTTCTTGGGTCAAGAAAGAGTCGAGGTTTGCGATATATGTTCTCCTACCACTGCTCTCTCTGTCTGGATGCACTTCACATATGTGCACTTCAATAACCCCAAAGAACACGGGCTAGATGTGTTTTAAATGGGTTAAATGCGTTTCCATGACCACATTTATTGTCAGTTTATTCAGCATAGGCCTAATAGGGTTAAGAACGTGCATGTAAACGTGTCGATTTCCTGAAAGTGAAAGCAGAAACGGACTGAGCTTTCGGCATCTGTCGCTGCATTAACGCCGCTTTCTCTCAGAGACCACGATGGATATAACGGTATAGCAACCATTTTAATTTACTGGCTTAATATTTCTCTCGTGGACCTACATTAATGACAGTGAAAAAATGTGAAGAAATTTTCTTGTCAAACAATCAATTGAAGCTGCTTTTGATTTTCACAGATGGCTGTGTTCGTGAACTAGAGACTATTATTAGGCCTATATCATTTTAGTGATATTATTATTAATAATATTTAGTAATTGTATTGTTTTTAGTGTTATTAGTGTCATTAAACGTTTTGTTAATGTGTCCTCGAATGCACGTGTCGGTGATGTCGCAAGTGTTATGTGGTGATGTCGTTATGAATTTAGGCAAGGCAAATTAATTGTAGTTCCTAATATTAATTTAATAAAAATACTAGTTTTATAATAATAATAATAAAATACATTAAATGGTAAAACGAGCCAATTATCGTATTGATATCGTCAAAGGCATCTGCCATCGGCGATATCTCTGACTATCGTCGATACACGATACTATTGTTTATCGGCACAACTCTACGAGTAACCTTTCAAATTAAAATGGGATGTGGGAGAAAATTGCCTAGATGTGAAATCTGGACCGCTCTCCATCATCTCTCGTGTCCTGCCATTAACGGCCAGCATCTGTCATGCCCAGCGGCCGTGTTCATATGAGCTATGATAGTAAAGATCAAGTCAAAGCAGGACTAGAAATGTTCTTGGCATTGGTATTACTCCGCACAAGAGAACAGCATTAATGAAAGCACTTATTAACACTCAAGCAGACGACTGACGTAAAGTGCACCATGAGTAAACATTGGGGTCTAAGAGCTGGGAATGGGCACTGCTAAATGTTAACACACCACAATTACATCATGGGCAAAGCTTCAAATTAAACATGATATATGAAACGGGTTATGAACAAAACACCACCGCAGACACAGAGGTAGAAAAACAGGCACACTCATCACAACGAGCTAATAAAGCCAGTGAAGGCATTGATCTGTACTCAGTCAATGAGCAGTTAGAGTCTGAACTGCTGTGAAATTGACTGGTCTAAATGCTTCACTATAATAACGAACCGCATACAAAAAAATTGGCTGAAGGGCTCGATGTGATTTTCAACCGAGCCAACAACTCACACAAGCCGTTTATTCTGTGCTCTCTCATCAGAAGCTGTTACCAGTTTGGACTCGGCCTGCCATAGAGAAGACTGGCATGTGGCCACATTTCTAAGTGGTGAAGGGATGCTGCTGTTAACTTCGGGCAAACAGCCAGTGGAGGTAATCCAGGACTCACTGAGCCTGTCAAAATGAAAGCCGTCACCTGAGTCTGCGATCTGCTGACTACACAAGCATGGTGTTGCTTATCAGCTTGCATCCTGAATTTCTCAGAATTTCAATCCTCTTTTAAAGGCTGATCTTCGTGTGATTTTCTTTTTAAATTATGATGCCGTCACTGTGAGGCTGAAACTTATCTTTAACATCTGGTGCTACTCAGTGAGGTCAAGGGTACAACACACACGGTTTGTCAAAAGCATAAGATATAATAATGATGACACTGAGAGGGAATGGTGTAGTTCTAGTGAAAAGTAGGCCTGGTTTACACTAATACTGTACGTTTTCGTTTGAAAACGCATCGTTTTCTCTACGTTTTGGCCTTCCGTCCACACTGAGACAAGGATTTTTATTAATGAAAACAACGTTTTTGAAAACGCTCTCCAAAGTGGATAAATTAGAAACCGCATAAATTTGTTTTTCGCGTTGTAGTGTGGATTGTGAAACTGGAGGTATTTAAAAACGATGACGCAATTAGTTACGTGACTCATATTGTACCAACAGATATTCATGTTTATACCGGTATGTTATATGCTATTCACTTTCACACAGTTGCTAAAATATGTTACTTTGTACACTCTTCATGTCACAGATGATTTGGAATTGATGAATTTACTCGCAATTGCTGTCCTGCAGCAAAACATGAGTAGTTGCGTTTTAGACCAAACATATAATAGTGACTGAATGTCGCGAACTGCACGCATCAGTGAATGGTGACATATTTTGTTAAATAAAATTATCTTGCCAGAAGAATTGCACGATAACTATTTATTTTTCCGTTTCTCTAATCTCAGTGAGCTTTTATGAGGTTGTATGCATGTGCAGTAAGGTGAATTTAGTGTTTTCCGACGTTTCAGTGTGGATGAGAAACTTTTGGAAAACGCTTGAAAAAGCTTGTGTGGACAGAGAGCGTTTTCAAACGAAAAAGCGTTTTCAAACGTATACGGATTAATGTGGACTTAGCTTTAGGATATGTTTACTTGACAACGATATGCTTAAAACGGAGACGTTTTTCCTTTGAGTTTTCTGCGTACAGACCACACCGATGTCAAAACGATCCTAATTCACACGGATCCTCGAAAACGACTGAAAACGCTGTATTCTGCTGCCAGGCCAGTAGGTGGCGATGAAACACTGTAGACTGAACACGTAATGCGCATGTGTCGTGTAAACGAATGGCCAAAACGCATACAAAGTTTTACTTTTTTAGTTGAAAATGGTGTCGTGTAAACAGCCCCTTAGATGTTAAATCAGACCATTGATCCCCGGGTACCATAGAACGAATCTACCTTGGGGCGAAAGGATCTTTGTGTGTCTTCAGTCAGCTCTTTACTCCACAAACATAAAAGAAGAGCCGGGTGGCAGCAGGTTTTGCGGCCTGGCTTGCCTTTACATGCAGGGACACTTATCACACCTAGATAGCGATAAAGGGCCTAGGGGCAGCGTTTATTGAAACACACGAGCGAGAAACTACTAAATAGGTGGCCCTCAAACCATTCATCACCTCGCAAACACACCGAAGGTCTGCTCTCAGAAACACACACACCCCTAACCTACAGGCCCTGGATGAGTCATACAGTGTGGCCTGCCATAATACAAATAATGACACTTTTTATGCCAGGCATTACGCAGCTTGCTCACACTTAAGTTACATTCTGCTACGATGTAGGTTAACCAACAGCTGCAGTTATACATGTGACCCTGAACTGCCATACATTCTCCATCTGAATCAACCTTTTGTCCTGCGAGACTGTAATTCAGCATTGATCACATGTGAGTCTTTCTTTGTTCACAGAAACGCAAATAACAATGCAGAGATGAGGCTGCTGCTGCTGCTGTTGCTTCTAATGTCACAAATTAATGAAGATGCAACAAGAACGACGATTATCTGAGAAAGAAAGGAACGATTAATGGTCTCTGATATGAAGAGGAGACTGTTTCATCCAGCTCTGCTTGCTGAAGCAGGAAAAGAGACACCAGCAAAAGCCATACGGTTTAATGTAGAATTGATCAACTTTGATTTCAGACATTTGAGCCCTCAACACACAGAAATTATACATTTTTAGATAAAAAGAGATGGGATTATTTTTTGAACTCCACAAGAACCGTTCAGACAGTTGCATGCATGCATGATGAGTTACACTGTTATAATGGTAAACCGACCACCTAACATTACTAGACTACAACTGGACGCGGTTTTTGTGAAATCTCAATCATATTAACACAAATAAATACTTATTCAGAGACTGCGGGTGAATTTTTAAGCCTTTAGGAGCCGAATTCCCGCCACTCACTTTCCTCACGCGCAGGTGAGACCTTGAGATCAACGCGAGGACTAAGAAATGAGGAAACGTTAAAACAATTTCCTCTCCTTTTCCACGCCGTCTTATCCGTTAAAACTGTTTTTACAACAGTGGTAGGTAAAATGTTTCAATTATCTGTGTGATGATACACACGCTGTCTTTGAGTCCTACCTGTCAGACTCGGTGTTCAGTCGATAACGCCAGGTGTGAGTGAACAAAACTTCACTCGAAGTTGGTCCTGTGAGTGTATACCCAAAGTTCAACGGAATTCTTGGGTTTTAATTTACTTCAGTGTGTAATATATTGTGCTCTACAACAGCTGTCGCATTCTCACTCATTTCTGCCTCGCGTTTCTGTCGATTTGATTACTCAATCTCACTCGCGCTGCACATATGCATCTATTGACAACCCACTCTTAAAGGCACAGGACACATTTATTATGACAGCACTCCACATGGCAATAGATGACACTTAACTTAATTTTAAACTCAAGTCCACAGTTTTTCCACCAAATAACTGGTCCATTCTGAGTCTATTCAATATGTCATAGTTGTGCAATGTTAGGGGAAGATGTATTGCTTTTTGAAAAGCACCTTCAAAAGCTTCAGTATAAAATAGGAGACTGCGTTAATAAGAAATAATATCTATTTGACGGACGTTAAGGCAAGTTAAATTGACAAAACCTCGGTTTAATAAATTGTGGCAGTGCCACAGTCATAAGAGCTTCATAGAGAATTCTACTCTAGTACTCTGGTTCTACCATCTGGTCATTTGAAGAATTGCAGACAGGTCCCTACACAAATACTGGTGATTGTATAATACAATGAAACATAATTTCAGAGTGTGCATTAATTTAACAAATTTAAAGTAATAGACGTACCTACTACTTTTACTGGTGTCTAGGCTAATATTTGTAAATTTAGATAAATTTGAGATATAGAAGCCAATTTCTCTGATGAAATATCAGAGATTTATTGAGAAATATTTTTCAATATCAGATTTTTTTTTTAATTACATCTATTAATACAGTGTAGATGTTGAATTATTTTGGTTATTGGAATTATTTCTTTAAAAGAAAAATACTAATTGACGTCCTGGTTAAAAATGTAAGGTTAAACAAGTGATGAAGAACCTTCATTTAGTGACAATGTAGTAATTTTAGAGTCGCTCCACAGTTAGCTTGACAAAGAATTTCCATGGATCCAAAAGAGTCTTAGGTTTAAATGAGTTGTTCAAACTTTTTATTAATCACTTGCAGACTTATCATAAAACTGTGAATCAGCGCATGTGTAATGCTATAAACCAATTATGTCCACAACAAAACTACTACTGCCATTACATCACATTCTTCAGAAAAGTTTGAAAAGATATGGATATATAGACAATTATGAGACTGCAAGCGATAACTTAAAGACATTGTTGTTAGAATAATCTTTAATCTCCATTGTCATCTCTTCCACATTATATGTTCGGACACATTTCAAAGTTGTACACGAGTGTCTTTCTCTTTATCAGTGCATAAACTTTATTTTATAATTGCAACTCAATTCATATTGACGGCCATGATATGATAAACAGACGATACTGGTATCAAAGGGTAACCAATAAAACCAATTAGCGGAATAGTTTCAATTAAAACTCAGTTTGAAAAAGTTGAATACAATTAGATTGAAGTTAAATACACAAAGAAAAAAAGAGAGAGAGAAAAAAAAGTAAAAGTATTTCAATCTTTAAAGTTTCATCATACTCTACAAGGCACAAACAAGTAATTGATACACTAGAAACAGGAAGAAATATGAAAACCGAATAAGAGAACAGGACAGAATCTTATGACAGGATCTTACAGATGTTTCTATGGTTCTCGATCTCTGCTGTGGTCCTCACCCACTCCACATTTGATTCATCCAAGGCAGAAGAAGGTAACAGCATTTGATTGTTCAATAGATTGCATGACTGACAACAGATAACTAGTATGGTAGGAGTGTGTGAACATAGACGATTTGTACATCATCATGGGAAACACTGTTCCCGATAATTACATCCACACCACAGTGAAATATGAGGGGCACTGCCCTCGATATCAACACATCGGTAGGCAAAAACTACCATCATCTTCTTCGCATTATGGAAGGCACTGCTCCCGATAATTACTCTGGATCAGGTAATAACATTGATTCAAAAGGAGGATGCCAGAGACTAATAGACACTTAGTCAAAAAAAATTTTTACGAAATGCACTGTGGTAGTTTCTGGTCATAGCTTTTGAAAACAAGGTTATCTCCATAGCAGATGCTGCTTTCACATTTCGACAGTATAACTGTCATAATTATGGAAGGCACTGCTTCCGATAATTATACATTTGTTAAAAAAGGCGTTACAAAATGCTATTTATAGTGATCCCTGTCACTGATAAATAAAAAAAACTAATAAATAGATATTTCAGAGCCGCATAGGAAAGCCTCTTTCTACTATTTGACAGAATTGATCTGAAATGCCCCCGAAAAGCGTATCCAACCAAAAAACTGGAAAAATACTGTGCTTTAGGATGCGTGTTATCACAGCTAAGTTACAAGCATTAAAATGGAAATGGCTGATTGTCCAACTGTAGCCTGTATAATAAACATCAACCTCTAAATCCAGACTGTTCAGGTGTTACGCAAGATGTTCCTAAAATGAGTCTGAAAATAAACCTCTAACACATTCCAAATTTGTGTAATCTAAACTAGATCTTAAAGGAACAATTCACCCAAGAAAAAAAAAATGTTGACCCTGATGTCATTCTAACCCCTTGTGCATTTTGTTCTATTCGTCACACATACATTTTGGATGGATTCAAAAAGTTAAATTATAGTACACTTTTATGATATTTTATGGAGATCTTGTGTCCTGTATTGAAGTTTGAAATCTCCAGTAATTTCATGTAAAAGAGCAACCCGTACATTTTTCAAAATATCTTCATGTGTGTTTCACAGAAGAGGTTTGGAAGGACATGAGGGTGAGTAAAGGATGACAGAATTGCTATTCTTGGGTCAACTACTGCTTTAAATACTGAGGTAAACCACTAATCATAAATTCACGTTAACTGAGCACCAATATCGTTTTCTCCTTTTTTGTCTTGAGAGATGGTTCAAAGTTATCAAATGGTTAAACAGGTGAGCTGAATCTGCTTGTCTAAATTTCATTATCCATATCCCAAACTTCCCCTGCCAATGCATTGGCACAGCCCTGGATGGTCCAGGTAGCGAGAGCAAACTGATTCCTGAATTGGTCAACGTCAGCAGATTGGAGATTTCCTCTAATAGCTTCGAGGTGATCCACCAGAGCTGCCAGTGTGTGCGAGCCAGAGCCCAGCACGATGTGCCGGAACGGACTCTCCCGTGGAGACACGTAAGGAGAGAGGAGACTGCCTTCCACCTTCACATAAACACAGTGTTAACATCCACATGATAGTAACTTTTAAAAAAAATCTGTCTTTTTCATGTCACAACTGCTGCTCTGCACGGTTTCTAAAACTGTATATCCATAGAATGCAAGCGGAGTGGCTGGTATTTTGTTGCTTTTAGCTTATTTCTATTAAATTTGAGGTACTCTATTGTCATTTAGAGCTGTCAAATTTTTGTAAAATAAAAAAACAAAACAAAAGAACATTTGTATGCAAAAACCATGCATTCGAATTTTGGGTGTCAATAGGCGCGCGAGACATGATGATGACATAACTGACGCGGTTTGTTTCTTAGCTTATCCAGTGTACAGCGCAGTGAGGCTGCGTTGTTAATTTGAAAAATTACGGAAAAAGGCTACTTGCTGACGACAACCGTCTCAGTTGGTGGCAAAATCGTGCGGTGTGTATCCACATATTGCGCAGCTGGCAAAGACATACTTGACTATACCTGGCACTCGCTGCAGATCAAGTTGACCGTCTGGTGTTTTTGACGAACAATATGTGTAGTGAGTAGAATGGATTGTTTCTGATTGGCAGTTTGCTATTTTGTGTTAATGTAGGACTGTCTGTTGAAGCATATTTTCTCACAGGTTACTGATCCACTTACAGTTTTATGCACTATTGTAACCTAATTTTCCTTGCATGCACATTAAGGAAATTAAATTTTATTTAAGAACAATTGTTTCAAAAGTTAATGCACCTTAAAAAGTGAATGTAATTTAATTTCAGTAAAAGATGGATGCTTGAATTGGTTTGTATTTGCCTATTATGCTCGGTTTCGCACACTTGTGGCCATTATAGGAGACAATACAGGCTAACATTAAATATTGTCTTTTAGAAATTTTGCAAATGTTTAAGAAATAAATTCAAAATTAGCTTTTCAGCCATTTTGACAGCCCTAATGTCAACAATTAAATGGCTGGACGAGTGCCATGTTATTTACCCTCATAATGCGATTGTTGATGATGCGACACTGCTCGATGTCGTCAAGATCGCTGTTGCGGATGGCAGAAACAAGGGCGCTGGCGGCACGATCGTACGACCCCTGAGCTGAAAGAAGCCACTGCATCGTCAAAGTGGAAGGAAGGCGGCGAACCTTGACAAGTAAAATGCAAAAAGTGAATTAAAGCTGCTTTCTGTACTTTACAGATATTTACAGAGCCCTAAAGGGACAAGGTGAAGTGAAAAATATATAAGATGGGAGTAAATGCTTTTGCGTTCTCTTGCAAATGTTTTGCGTTCCCCTGAGAAACTCTGCGTTCGCTCGCAAAGAACACAACAGTTTCTTGGGGGAACGTACAATTTTTGCGAGTGAATGCAAAGTTTCTCAGGGGAACGTAACACTTTTTACGAGCAAATACAAAAGCATTTAAATAAATGTTTTCCTCCCATCTCATACTTTTTCCATTCCCATGTCCCTGTAGATATTCAACAGACACTAACCCCAAATTCTTTTACAGTAAACACATGCAACCCGTAGACTCACCATTTGGCGTGATTCAACTTTAGTCCTGATTTGGGACACATAGTTGCGGATCACGCTGGTATACTTTGCCACGTTCAGCTTGAGCAGGTGGTCGTGTACCAGCCGAAGAGTAACCAGCCCAGCCACCTCTCCAGCGGTCTTGGCCAGTTTCAGAGTGGAAGAGGAAGTGTATCGGTCCAGGCTTTGTTCGGTATCCTCAAAAGTGCCAAACGGGTATGACTTTGAACTCTGAAAAACATCAGGCAGATGTTTACTTCCTATCATCCATCAAGAAACTAACTGACCCTGAATGTATTCTACTTTATTTTGACATCTTCAGTAAAACCTGAATACTTACCGAAGTAAATCGAAAGGAAAGTGATGGGATGCCCGAGAAGCTCTGGAATGGATAAGCAGAGTGAGACAACGCCATAGGCTCCATTCTGTGAAGAAAGAAAAAGGTAGCACGTTTTTAACATGGTTGTTACTGGACTAGAATTATTAAAAATAATGTGATTAATTGAAATAAAGCTGAATAATATAAAATGTTGCCTTAAAAAGTTACGAACTGCAGCTTTAAAACATGTATTTTATTCTGATTAGTTTTGGTATTAATAAGCGAGTACATCATGAATCAATTTTCCAAACCGTGTTTTTGTTCCTGAATCACCACGGTACACCTATAATAAGTGTTTATATTGGGAGTATTTCACACTGGTTCGGGTCATACCACTGTGGAGTAGCCCAGTACCTGCAGGACTCGTCACAGACATAAACAGAGAGAAGTAGATCCGACTACAATGTTCTTCCACAAGACACATGCAGTTCTGTTTCTTAACTGATAGAGCGCGGAAAGTTTTGGACTGCGGCTTTAAGGTGAAGTACTAAAATTGAACTAAAAATTTAAACAAACTAATAAAAAAAAAAATGACAAGAGCACATTACAAAATTACTACAACAAACTAAAAAATGGTTTAATTGAAAATATAACGATAAAAGCTTTCAGCGTGTTAAAATTCACCCTTTTTGAGGGTCAGTAAAGCATTGTTTTGCGTGTGTCCCTTTAAATGCAAATGAGTAGCACAGAGGGCGGAGTTTCAAGAGCTTTGTGTGTGTGTGTGTGTGTGTGTGCATGCGTGTGCGTGTGTGTGTGTTAGCAGCTCTGATTACCTCACCCAGACAAGCACTAAAATGTCAGAAACTGTTCTGCCTTTTATGTTTAAACTGGAGTCGGACAATGATGGAGAGACCCAAGAAGTGACAACATGTAGAATAAAACAGGACGTTTCTGAATGGTTAGTTGATGAATTTATGTTGCTGATGTGGAGTTCTTCAAGTCTTTGATTAGCATATTCTGTCATGATAACCTATAAAACCACTTGTGTGGGAACTGTTGTAAGATACCAACAGTGCCATGCTATTGCATTTGTGTTACGTACTGTATTGAACGTTGAAAGACGGATGCTAGTTTGAGCTGACTCACAAATGTACATCAACTCTTCCTCTTCTCAACGTTGACTGCGTGTTCCCGGGGGCGGGGATAATGTAAATTAAGGTTAGTGATGTCACTAACCCGGGAGGAATGTCATGTAGTCCCTACCAGCCATTTGTTTTAGTCCTTAAAAAAACGATTTCTTTAAAAGATTTATTTTCTTCCTTTGAACTTTGAGCGTCGTCACTTTGCAGATGTTGTTTATGCTCAAACAGCAACATTATGATTTTACTTTTCTAACTTTAGTTAGTGTGAAATCAACCACCCCTTTAACAATACTATAATAGTATATAAATGATAGTCAAATTGTCGAGCATAAGCAGGGCGGGAGCAACTTACACAGACTTCTCCCAGTTGGATCCAGCAAACTGTTCATGCAAGGATTTGGTTGCATCAACTGTAGATGAGACCTGCATGAGGAAGAAGTTTTTTTTTTCTTTACAAGACCAATAAAACAGCTCAGGACAGGTTATAAAAAGATTAATAGCAAAGATTCAGCATTTGTGATACTAGGGGTGTGCGATATATATTGTCTACGATAATATCGTAATTGTCGTTTTAATGATATGTGATCTGAAATTATCGAGTATGTCCTTCACTTTAAAAAACACACTCAGAGAGCGCACGTATACACTATGTGATCAATCTATTAGGTTAGACTTTCACTGCCTGATTTACTCTATTAAAATGCATTTAGAATCCCACCAAAAGTCAAGATAAGATGCAAAAATGCCCCTGTATATCTTTTATATTTATGTAATTAAATATAGTTAATATCACACGAAGAGTAGCACTTTTTCTTCAAATATCAGCACGATTACAAATGTGATATTGCTTTTATACAACATTTTAATAAACAAAAATGATTCATTTTATGTGACTATTTTAGACACAATATTGTCTGTTTTTTATCCATTTCTCCAATGAAAATGGTTTAAAACAAAGTAAATATTATTTATGCACTTGTAACTGCAGGTTAAATGCATTCATGTCACCTCTGAGCAGCATTAAACAGCCTGTGTATATCGTTAAAATCCCAGAAAATATTGAGATATCATTTGTCAATATCGCACACACCCCTATGTGATACATTACCTGCTTCATAGTGCTCTCTAATAAGTCATACAGCAGTGGACTGGCAGATGCTTTGAAAGAGTCAAAACCTAAAAAGAATGTCAGATTATCAGCATCAACTCAAGAACAAAGTTTAACTTAAACTCTACAAGAAATAACCCTTTACAAACCTGAAATAACTTCATCAAGGCTGATGTAAGAAAATGTTTTCAAATTCAAGGAGGTCAGGTAGCCCTATGGGTACAAAAACCACAAAATATAAATTCACACTGTAAATTTAAGTGTTTTTTTTTTTTAAGGCTTAGATGATATGCTTCTATCTGGGAATTATACTAGTAATTGGTTGTAGTATTCTAAAAAATGTAAGTCTGATTTAAGTTCGAAAAAATTAATGTAAATATGTATGGTTACTGGTTTGAGATTATTTGGTCACACAAACAGAGAATTCACTCCCATATTTAACAAGGCCATTTTTGAACAGAAGGCACAATCAAAGATGCATTCATACCTCTAACCACTCTGTGGCCCCGACACTACCAAATTCACCAGCACTCCAGCTGCAAAACACTATGCTCCTCTTCGGCTTGAATCCATCTTGAAAGAAAAGAAAGTGGCACTTAAAATCAACAATAATTATTGCTAATTAATAATGATCATTTTTACTTCATTATCGTGATGTGAAATAAATGTATGTCTTTAAAAAGAAATCACTACTTATTTGCAATGTACCATTCTTGATCATGTCTGTGATAGTTCTGGCCAACTCCACCAGTAAACTAGTGCCAACTGTGCTTCTGGCAAATCCAGGGCCCCATGCATCTCGCTGAGCTCCGATCACCATGTAACGATCTAAAGCAAAGGATGAAGACAAAAACCAAGTGATCAGGGACTGGGACCAATTACTTGTTTGATGTGCTTTTTAAAGCCCAGTGTAACAGTATACAGTACCTGCATCCATAAAACCTTTAATGACTCCAAACACGTTGTTGATTTTTTTCTGAACAAGGACATTGTTCACTTCCACGGTAATATTGTCACTTTCATCACCAAGCCTGGTATCCCAGAGCATCCCATCACTCCAGCCATCAGGTAAACTCCGTCCGCCCAACTTACTGCGAATAAATGTGACAAATACCTAAATAAATGGAATTACAACAAACCACATTGACAGAAAACTGATGAGAATGTGTGTGGTTCTTGCAGCCAGGATGCTAGAGTGACCTGGGTGGCTTCCAAGACATTGCTCTGCAGTCATTAACATGGTCTTCGTTTTTTGGTGGATTGTCATGGGGTTGATAGATGGTTGCTAGGGTGTTCTGCGTGCTTGCTACTGTAGGTTGCTGAATAAAACTAATTGCTATTTTATATTTATTCTCTAACTAAATAAAGTTACGAATATTTTGTATTTCCAAAAAGCATTTCATAAGAATTCTTTTTACTAAAGAAAACTTTAAATTCCTGAAAAGAATGTTCTTAAATTCATCGTAAATCACCTTTTAAAGTAAAAATAACCTCCTAAATCCCCAAAGGTAAGATATTTAATCAATTTTTAGGGTTGTTTAAAACATCAAGCATTACAATAAATCACTAGCTACATATAAGGATTATCACGAGTACACAGAAGTGACACCATTGACTGATAATGTAATCAATGATCGGTCATCATTAAACATGTGACATTTTTCTGAGTTTGTAAATCAGTTAGATTGCCTGAAGGGGCTTGTCTTGGGCATTAAATCCCGGGCTGAAAATGGGTCCCACTCCAGCCTTATCTCAGGGAGTTCAGAAACAGTGTTTACTGATATAAACTCCCTTTGGAGAGACTTTGTGCTTTTTAACTTTGCAGACCCTCAAACAGCAACATTTCAGACTAGTTGAACATTTAATAAAGCATAATAGGTCTTATAAGATTTGCCTGCTTTTTCATCCAACAGAAAAAAAAAGAAAAAAAAAATACATCTTTCCTCAAGTCACACAATTTTCATTTCAAACACTAAACCATTAGTAATGAGTATATCAGTAACAGCAACAGGCAGTGATAGTAAATAGCAAGAGAAATGTCACTTGCGGTCACAACTGCACCTCATGATCTCAGTAGCCTGCTTTACGGTGATAGTTTGGGCTGGAATGAGGGGCAAGCCAGAAGACTCAGTCGGAGGAAACTGGGTATGATTGAAGGAAGGGAATCCTGGAGTGTAGGGATCACCAGTGCCAAGATGGACCTTTGAAAAGAGCGTTTTGAAAGATCATGAATCAACTGTACATAAACTTTGAATAAAACAAATGATCAGATAAGAGAAAGGTTCTACAACTTACATGGCCAAAAAGAGCAGTATTGTCATTAATTTCGTAGTTAACAGGATCTGGGTAAATTAGCGCAGCACTAGCATTCAAGCTAGCAGCATTAGCCACCTGTAATAAGCAATTGAAAACCAGAGGATTAATAAGTAAATATTAAAATATAAGTGAGTGAGTGAGTGAGTAAGTGAGTGCACCAACCTTTTCAGCGAAACTTAGTAGTCCAGCTCTGATCAAGACCACCTTTCCATTCACATCAACATTCAGCTCTCGCAGGCGTCTGAAGTCCTCTGCTCGTCCATAATGGGCATACAGAGCGGCTCCCTACACAACAGAACCAGTAATAAATATTAAGAAACAGTCTGAAACTAGTGTGGTCAAATCGATTAATCACTAGACATTAGGGGTTTAACGATACCCTCATGTCACGATTCGATACATATCACGATACTGAACTCACAATACGGTATTATTGAGATTCTCTTCTATTATTGAAATTTGATATTACATTGTGGGTGTGAATGAATAGGCTTGGACTTGGAGCGGATAACCCAAAGCACAGGACAATAGTGACACCTGAATAAAAATATTTATGATTTATTCTGAAGCTGAAAATACAGAATTATTTTAGACGAATATGCTTGCACTGTCACTGACTAGATATATTTAAAATAATGTAGGCCACTTTTTCCACAAATATTCCCCCATTGCATTATTATACATGATATATAGTAGTTTAATGTAGTACTGCCGACACTATAACTCTGAAAACTTCTCTAATTTTTCCTCACGCAGTAATTTTTATTTTGGGTGAACCATCCACGATAAATATTTTTGCATTTTTGTATTGCTATATATTGTGACACGATATATTGTTACACCATGCGCATTTTTCGAAATTTTGAACTTTTTAAGCCCTATTCGGACGGAAGTAGTTTTCCAGGGGGGACTTTAAAAAATGTGTGTTTCACAGACATACTTTGCGATTACCTACTGTTCAGCAAACTCTACGGTCCTAATCGAATTCCATCCGAATGCGAATGTCTGCGATTGTTGATGTTGTATTATAATAACTCTTCTCCTCATGTGTTTTTAACCCATCTGAGCCACCGTTGTGCACCAATCTTCAGCATGCTCTTATTTCAATATGGATGGTATCCAATGAAATTTTACTATAAAATTAATTAGAGCCAAATCGTGGAAACTGTGAAACCTGCTCATTTTAATGTCAGATAAGAGTGTCAGGTAAGAGTAAGATACTTGACTAGATTTCACAGCTCACTTTTGTGGGTTTAATTTTAAACAGACACTTGGGCATGGACATGATCAGTCGTCTGGTTCCCCACTGAAGCTAAGCAGGGCTGAGCCGGGTCAGTATCTGAATGGGAGACTCCTTGGAAAACCAGGTTGCTGCTGGAAGAGGTGTTAGTGAGGCCAGTAGGGGGCGCTCACTCTGTGGTCAGTGTGGGTCCTAACGCCCCAAGTTAGTGACGGGACACTATACTGTAACAAGCACCGTCTTTCGGATGAGACGTTAAACTGAGGTCATTACAAGTCCCATGGCACTTCTCGTAAAGATAGGGGTGTAACCCCAGTGTCCTGGCCAAATTCCCTCCACTGGCCCTTATCAATCTTGGCCTCCTAATAATCCCCAGCACAGCACATGATCTTCTGTAACGGCCACATGTAGAAAACACACACTCCCACACGGAGTAACGCGGAGATGTTAGTCCCGTCCGAATTGGTACATGAAATCACAGATGTTAAGCGATAAGAATTGTAACTCAAACGTCGTTTAGAAAGCTAGTCCTGTCCGAACAGAGCTTTAGTGTTGTTTTAGCAAAAACAATTTGCATACGCTCAGATGTAATCCAGCATGGCTAGTTGTATGAACTACTTTTATGATAGTTTAATGGTGCTCTTTTGTCAGTTGGTTGTCAATATAAATGAACATTCAAAACTAACCTCCACTTTTGCAACTGCACTGTATGCCAAATATCCCTCGGTTGTTCCCACAGCGTTACCACGAAACAGCACTTTATTTGAGGTACCACGATCTTGGACTTTCACATAGTGCTCGTCGGTCCAGGGGGTCATTCCAAATGTTCGGAATTTTCCCATGATTTTATTAGCAAGCGCCTCGTCGCCTGAGCTTCCCGCCTGGTGACTGACACTGGAGAATTCCCTGCAAGAGGGAGAAAGAGAAACAGAAAGACCAAACAAAACATGTTTAACTTGAGTACCCGCTCATCCTACCGTATGGAAAAAGCAAAAGAGCAGTTGTGTGTATTTACTTGAGGTTGCTCTTGATGTTGTCGGTTGTCAGTTTCTTTTTCAGCAATGTCCTGAGATCACTCCAGTCCAACGAATAAACTGGTTGTGCTTTCACTTGGGTAGTCTCACTAAAAACCGGACAATTTGACTTGATTTCATTTTTGACTGTGCCTCTATTAGACAGGTAACCAATGAGGTATCCTGAAAGACAAAAACATTAACATTATTTTTATGCTCAAAAATGGTTAAAATTTAGCAGTCTTACACAAAAACATTTGACCACAGAATTCTATGACTGACCAATCAGAATGAAGTATTCAAGAGGGCCACGAAATAAGCTTGAAACTACACAGGAACATCGGCTTACCAATAATGAAGAGGAACAGAATGGCAATGACAAATCCACAGATGGTTTTGGGAGAACGCTGGTTCAGCTTGCTTGGGTAATATGGACGATTATGTTGATTTATGCTTTCCCCAACACCGTTAGCCTCCACTTCATCATCCATGTCAGATGAGAGCTTCATCTCCACATGGCTGTTGTCACCCTCCATGTTCTGGGTCAGGTTAAAGCGAGTATAGGAGCGCGGCTCCCCATTGAACTGGGAAAATACAGTTGCAAGACACCAAGATGAAACACTGTCCTGGGTTCTCGTAGATATTTTGAAGAATGTCAGTAACCAAAGAGTTGATGGACCCCATTGACTTCCATAGTATTTTTTTCTACTATGAAAGTCAATGGGGTCCATCAACTGTCTGGTTACCGACATACTTCAAAATATCTTCCTTTGTGTTCAACAGAAGAAATTCATACAGGTTTGAAACAACTTTTCATTTTTAAGTAAACTATATTTCTTTTAGGGCAAGTCATGAAGTTTGAGCGTTTCTCTTCAATATATTAGATTTTTCAGCACAAGAAGTAAAAGTAATAACAGGAACATTAAGGAGGTTTCAGCTGAAGTTCCTAAAATCTGCTTGATTAAAGAGAGACATTTAAATATGAGTGACCACAGACCTCATGCTTATTATAAAGAAACTGTGATTTCTTTGTTCTCTCTCTCAAATGGTAAATGATTGGTTTAGATAACTCCGTTATAATGCCATGGCAAAATAAATTTGTATGAAAAGATTGTCTTACGATTTTTGAAATTGTTGTCCTGGCTTGATCCATCGTGGCCTCAAATAACTGCTGCAAGAGAATGAGAAATGTTCAGTGGAACACAGAAAAAAAATCACACACTGATCACTGTGTAGGAGATAAACCTATCATAAAACAAAGATAGATTCCTTATGTCAACAAAAAAAGAGCTGTTTAATGATCTGCAATAACATATATTATATCTTAATGTTGGTGAAGGTGCACTATGTTTTGTTTATGTTTCTCTAGCTGATATGACAGTGATCATGAACTTTGACCTTAGCTTGACACCTCTGGGTGTGTGTGCATGTTTTTCTATCCCAGTGGGGACTTAAACCTGAATGCACACAAACTCATGGGGACTCGTGTCACTGTGGGGACCTAAATTGAGGTTCCCATGAGGAAACAAGCTTATACATTTTTTTGAAAATGAAAGTTTTCTGGAATGGGTAGGGTTAGTGAAAGGGGATTTAATATACAGTTTGGACAATATATAAAAACGCTTTAAGAAATACTTTTCTTAAATCTCTATGAGAGAAATGAATGGGAAAATAAATACTTCCGGAACCGGTTAGTTTGCTGGAAAAGGGGGCGGATGCACATTGCTTTTTCTCTCTTTTATTTCTTGTGCAGGATTCATAAATTTCATTTGGGAATAAAATAAAAAATAATTACAATTATATGTGCATTAATAGTGAAGCATATCTATTTTTATTTATTTATTTACATTTTCATTAATAATTATATTTTAATGGTCATTATTGCTAATATTGTGATAAAGTTTCTCTCTATTTTACATCGAGTTGAAAGATTTCATATGTATTAATGATTTTTATTTTTTTTTAAACTCAATGACAGAATTGTTATTTTTGATTGAACTATCCTTTTAAAATAGTCTGGTGGAGTGATAAATATATTTTTTTTAATTACAAATATCCCATATAGTGCATAGTACAAGAACTGGGAAAGTGTTTAAAACAGATGAAAGAGATGAAAATCTAGATGAAATGTAGCCGTCACACAACTGGAAATTGCTAGAAATTTCACATCAACCCTTAATCTTTTTATAAAGATTATATAATACATAAATATTATGGCATGTTTAAAATATGTTCATTATAAAATTTAACAAGCAGGACTATGGAATAAGAGACATCTAACAGACTGGATCTGTTTTTTCACTGGTTGAAGGTTACAAGAAATATGATAACCCAAAGCACAAAAGACACACACTGCAAGCAGTTTCATTCAGCAAACAGAGAAGAAAAGTCTAACAATTCATTTGTTCTGAAATAACTTAAGACATAGAAAAAAGTCACACTGAAGAACTGCGCCAAAAGCACCGTGTGAGCTTGCTTGGACACATGCATGCTAGAGATAGGAGAAAGCTTTCGGGCTACACCCTGAAAGAACTTGTCGTGAACACAATCAGATCAAACCAATCCTCGCGTCCATTGGGGCTTGCCTGACGTTTAACCTCGTACTGACTTTTCCTCAGAAACTACACAGAAGTCTGGTGAGCTCTTTCAGGACGGCCCACTAATCCTCACACCTTGTCTATGGGTGTGTTAGCCCTCGTGCTTAACTATACGACTTACTGTGGAAACAACAGAGCCCACACAAAACAAAACAATAACAATCGCACTAGCAGAGAAACTAAACCAAAGTTCTGAGACTGTCTGTTACAGCCAGTTATGTTCAAGGACAAGCCAGTCAAATGTTCTTTTATGAAAAAATAATAATAATAACAATAAAAATAATAATAATAACTCTCCATGAGCGGCTTCTCTGGCCAAAAATCCTCAATGGTTTTGTAAATGGTGCTGTTGGTTTAATCCGTTCATACAAAACACCAAGCTACTGTTTCATGTGACTGTGCCACCACCACTTGAATCATATTTTTGAAGAAGTAAATGGATGAATTAGTCTAAACTTGTGTCGTTTACTCACATTTTTAAATAACCTCTCTAGACGCATACATCAGTAATGCATAACTGTACTTTTCTGGCCCAACAGATTAACGTCAAACTATTTTGGATCAAAATCTAAGTTTTCCAAGAATGTGCAGACATTGTTGATTAATCTTTCCAGAAGTGGAAGAGAGGATTAAACTGTAGCGAAATCATGTGATGGTCACACTGTGTAAAATCACTGTACAGTCTAATAATGTTTTGTTGGGTAACCTAAAAATGTGCTTCCTGTGGTAATATCTAAATGAACTAAAAGTTAAAAAAAAAAAAAAAAAAAAAAAACGATTTAATTAATATTTGGGCATCAACCCATTAGTTCAAATTAAAAAAAATTATTGCCACAAAACTCTATTTGCAAATATGACTCCCTGCAATGTAAATATTGTGCCTTTCAAGCTAGTAGAGACCATGAGTCTTAGATGAAGAGACACACAGGAAGGACAAATGCTCAGCTTACCCTGAAGAAAATGTCACATCCACCTGCCACCAAATCACAATGGAAAAATACAAAATTAGTTTAACTTCTAAAAAAAAAAACTGGATATCAAACTGGCAAGCACTAACATTAGTAACATTATTTAATATTAAAATTATTTATATTAAAACTAAATACATATTTATGAGGCCATTTAAAAATATCACCAAAAAGTAAATTTTGTCGTTAAACTAATTTTCCACGTAAAACAATAACCATGTCCTATAATTTGACACGATCTGTGTGAAGGTCAGTAACGTTAGGGTTTGCAGAGCACGTGCATGAACTCTGTAGGAAGTCTAGTCCGCACCTGCTCTGATACAAGCATTTACAGTTAGATTAGTTAGATTATAATTCTAATCATTTCACTTATTAATTCAATATTATGCGAAATAATAGTTCGCTTCAATGGTTCAGAAAGCTATGCACCCCTATTCCTGCACCATTACAGTAGAAAAGGTCGATAACATTCAGTAGACAACGCATTTCCATTAGAAGACCATAAGTCTTACCAATGCTCTCGAGCTCCTGTCCTTCTGGAGGTAAAGTCACGACCACCACCACCACCACGAGCGAGCGACACACATGCACTTAATAACCTTGGCGTAGGAGACCCTGCGGGAGGCGGGTGGCGGCCGGGTTCATACTGCGGGAGGCGGGTGGCGGCCGGGTTCATACTGCGGGAGGCGGGTGCATTCGCTTTGGTGTCACTTCCGGGTTTCTATATTAGGTAATTATTTATTCGGTAGGTTCAAGAGCAGACTAAGATTTAGGCTTTTTTATGACCTTTAACTATTTCTTCAAATTCAGCCTAATCTCCTATTGTCATTTATATTATAAGAGTAGGCTATAAAAATGTCATATGCTACTGAATACATAAGAACTGTAGCTAATACTAATTAGCATATATTTAATATTAATTATGTTGATCTGCTTATTATGCATTGGGTTTTTAATTAATTATAATAACATGTACAATGTGTCACAGATACATGTAAGCATTTTATTTATCTTCTCCCCAAATGAGGAGTCTTGCGTCAATTCTAGTTTTTGTAAGTAATGAAAAGATTGCTTTATTTTTCAAAGTGTCTGCTCAGCAGATTCACACGCCAACATCTGTAACTGTGCAGGAAGAAGAAGAAGAAGAAGAAGAAGATTTGGGCCAAAGTAATCTAACCTGGGAGACATTTTCCAGGAGATCTGGAAAAGTAAAGGACACAACCAATGTGGGTTTTCGTCAAAATTCAGCAGCACCTGTGAAAATACTGTGAGTAATACGGTAGCAACTCAGATTTAGTTTTAACTGTGCAATTTGTGCAAACGTTGGAGACGCTTCATTCTCTGAACGCTGAAGCATGTTTAAGCAACTATGTTTCTTTGATTACATGTAGTGTGTGTTCAGGAACACAGCAGAAAACATGCTGAAATCAGTTCAGTGTTGATTCAGTTCTGTTCAATAACTGTGTAAAGTTCATCAATTATGGAATAAGTTCAATTCATCTAAAAAGCAGAGAAAACAGTGATGTCATCGTCCAGCTCATGCTCATTCTCATCCTATAGAGTCAGTGCAGTCAATATCAAGTCAATAATATTGCTGAATATTAAAGGAGCAGTTCACCCAAAAACGAAACTACTGTCATCATTTACTCACCCTCAAGTTGTTTCAAACCTGTATGAATCTCTTTCTTCAGTTGAACACAAAAGAAGATATTTAGAAGAATGTTTGTAACCAACAGTTCATGGACCCCACTGACTTCCAAATATTTTTTCCCATACTATGGAAGTCAATGGGGACCATCAACTGTTTGGTTACTGACATTCTTCTAAATATCTTCTTCTGTGTTCAACAGAGGAAAGAGATTCATACAGGTTTGAAACAACTTGAGGGTCAGTAAATGATGACAGTAGTTAGTTTCATTTTTGGGTGAACTATCCCTTAATGTGTCCCCGACTAAGCAAGCTAGAGGCGACAGTGGCAAGGAACTCAAACTCCAAAGTGTTATTCACCCATTATTTCCCTCTGATTTTAGGGATAACTTATGGGTAGGGTTAGGTTTAGGGGTAGTTAGGACTACATGTTTGTGGTTGTGTGTAGGTCTATCTGGGCCTGTACCATGATGGTAGTTGAACAAACTCAGGGTTACAGGATTGATCCAACCAGGCTTTGTTGATACCATGATGCTGGTCATCAACTTTCTCTGTCAACTCAGGCTTTGATCCTGAGTTTAGGAGTTTAGGTGTGACATCAGTAGCGAACAGCCAATCGCATGCTGAGAAAGAGTGAAACTGCGATTCATTTCTCGCGAGAGAAGCAGCGCGATTCACTTCTCTCTTCTGCAGAATATTACGAGATTGAAAAATATTACGAATTTAAACAAATTTACACAGCAAGAAGAAAATAGCTGTCTATGAAAGAGGACAACTAAAAGAAAACGTCTTGCTATATTGAACATTGCTATATTGTCTTGCTATATTGAACATTTAAGCTCACATGTAGTCATTTCATTGCTTTATCTATTGATTCTAAAGCCCATTTATGTTACCTTCATATATTTATTCATTTATACTGTGCGTAATAATAATTGATCAACTAAAATTGTACATGTGTGATCGATTAATAATTACATAAATAATATCTAAATCATACAAAATTATTATTTTTAAATAAGCGTTACTAAAAGCCAGAAAATGTTGTCTTTAAAAATCATTTGCTGTGTAGTGACCTTTAATTTGGAGGAGAAACATGTGGAGTGACTTTATCGCATCAGACATGTGTCAGTTTGCTCACAGCTGATTGGTCCAAGTTCGGTTTGCAACCGCTTACCTGGAACATAACCTGCCCCGGACCAGCCGTGGAGCGTTCGTTACCATGGCGATGAACACTGCTAAAACCCAAACCACTTTCATGGTGCCTAAAACCCAGGGTTGGCGCAAACTAAACTGAAACATATGCTATAGCCACCTAAACCAGCTTCGTGGTCTAAGGCGCAGGCATGGATACGGACCGGAGCCGGCTGCTCACACTTTTCCAAGTTTATACTGCTCATAAAAACAAATCACTTTTTAGCCGAAACAGCTTCCCACAGGGACAGTCATGATGTTATTAGGTTTTACTCAAGGGCACAGTGATAAAATGAGATCTTTGTGTGTGTGTGTGTGTGTGTGGCAATAATTATACTGTTTCTTGATTGTTGTTTAGTGCGACTTATGTTTCATAAGCATCTTTTACCCACTATTATGTTGCTAGTATTAAGGAAACCCCATTTTTTCCAAGACACCAAAACAGTTTTCTTCACGATCTCTGACACAATGGGTGGTCTCTGATTTACGCCTCTATAATGAACTATTACTGAGGCTCAGAGCGAATCCTGCACCACTGCTGCTGGCCTCAGCCATGTCTTACAACCTTTATAAACATCACAAGTACCATAACTTTTTCTTTATGATGATCATCACTGTAAAGACATTTTGTAATGTACTTTTTCAGTGCAAGTATACGGGGGTAACAAATGTTCTGTGAGTAGACATCTTTTGCTTTATTTCTATGCAAGTCTCCACAGAACAAGAAGACAATGAAGTGTTATTTATGTCTACACTAAAGCTTCATTAACATGGTCTTTTTCTTGTGCCCAGACTCTGAATGAGTTTCAGTAAATCACTCTTCATGGACTGTCCTGCTGTTCATTTGCATGCTTTTCTCATTTCTTTCCCTTTTCCCATGAAATCAAATTCATGTCCACACAAGTACTTCTGACATTCTCATGGTTGCACTGTAATTCTTCATTTTAGCGAGTCCCAAACAGTCCCATGTTTGCTGTTAGACAAACAGATTAATAGATAAATAATTACAAACAAATCATTTTTGTAAAATAAGCCCCCCTGCAGCCATCTTTGTTTGATAGTAAATATTGCTGCATGGTATGTGCGAGTCCTGAGACGGATATCATGAACCAGCCAGAGAAACTCATAACAGTGTCTCGCCCTCACCCACCTGCGCTACGCTCACACACAGATCGCATAAACATCTGCCCACAAATCCTGGATCTGCGACACAAACGGCTTTCATTCACCCTGAGAACATCTGCGTGTCCTGACAACAAACAGTAATTATGAGGAGGTATCCATTTTCAATGCTTTGCCATTTAGCATTTGAACCAATATCCTGTCAGATAATAGGGGAGAAATCTATATAATATCTAATATAATATAATAGACAAGATCTTGACTTAAAAAATGGATGCACCTCTTGATGGAAATAAAATCACAACATTTATTGTTAAAATCACAACTCCAGCACATCCCAAAGACTTTCAATAAATTTAAGCTCTGGTGCCAATTCATGTGTGAAAATGATTCTTCATGCTCCTCCCAACCATTCTGTCACATTCTGAGCCTGATGAATCATGACATTGTCATCCTGGAATATGGCCATGATGTGTCTTCCTGCATGGTTCTTGTTTAAGAAATGAAAAGCACACTCTCTCATATAGGGTTAGAAGAACTGTTGCCAATCAAATAACACAGAAACACAATCACTGAAATAATGATCTAAATCATAGGCTCTCAAGCATTTGCCTATTTAAATCCAAACAGCAACTTTTTGGGGGGCAAGGAAGTGTATAATATAATATAATATAATATAATATTTTCTGATTTTAAATTTGATTTTATACATCTTTGTCTTCTTTTCTTTCTAAATTGTTAGTTCACCCTAAAACTAAAATTCTGTCATCATATACTCACCGTCATGTCATTTCAAATCTGTATGATTTTCTTTCATTGGGGAAAGAGAGAAAGAAGATATTTAGAAAAATGCTGATAACCAAAAAGTGTCAGTTCCATATGGACAAAACAATAAATTAGAAGTCAATGGGAACATTCTTTAAATATCTTCTTTGTTATGTTCCACAGAAATTTTTAAAAATGCATACAGGTTTGGAAAAACATGAGGGTGAGAACTGAGAAATTGATGACAGATTTTCTTTTCTTTTTTTTGTGGACTATCCCTTTAAGCCTATAATGCTTTTTGATAACCATGTGCTTTGGTAATCAATCAAATATATACATTTGCAATTGAAATTAGTCAATATAAGAAATTAGGGGTTGAATAATTTTGATTGCAACTGTATGATATGATATGATAATATATGATTATAATATTATAAAATATTATATTATTAGTAATATTTTAAATGTTTGCATAAAACTCAAATGAAGGGAAATGATGGTGCAGGTTACAATATATACTGTTACTTCCCAGGAAGTATGTCATTTAATGTTGTTAATTTTGTGAATATATGTGTGTGTGGTTGTGTTTCCCTGCTGTAGCTTTTGCCTGTTCTCCTCTGTTCCTCCCTGTCCTCTGGCAGGAGCATAACTGATCCTGTTCCTCATCAGAGTTTGCATTTAAACAGAGGGAACTGGTTGTTGACCAGAGAGAACACGGCCTGCCCGCTTTCCCAGACTTTGCTGAATGTATAGTAGCCTGTGCTTTGAGCTGTAATGCTTCTTTACGAAGGCCTGTTTTATCGGCTGTAGTGACAGAAAGCTTGCTGTGCCCCATTATTAGGGAGTAGGGATGTGCGTGCCTCTTTTTTTGTTACTAACCCCTGCTTTTCTCCTGTTTTTGGGATAGTAAGGTAGTCAGGGAAGAGATTTGTTGTTTATTCAATTCTTCTTTGTTCGATAGGTTAATTAGATTCCCTTATTTCCAGGTAAATTACCCTTTTGTTTGTTATTGTGGCTTTAACCCCGTCCTGAAGCATGAAGCACCTTATAATAATTTATACTTTAGTTATTTTTTTTACTGTTATCAACCCTATTCTTAACTACTGTAAGTAAAAACTTGAAGGGTTACCCTGTGCTGTGTATGTGTGTGTGTGTGTGTGTGTGTGTGTGTGTGAGAGAGTACTGGAATTTAACTTTTTTTACGTTTTCTTTCTTTTTAAAGTCCCCCTGTGTTAAAAATCAAGCTTTTAATGTTGTTTATATGTCTATGTGGTGATTTTAATATGCTTTAAGACAAATGTGCAAATTCATCGGTCAACACCATAGCCATTTTTCCTTAGACCTGCAGTGAAACAAAAACAGTCTCAAAAACACTGTTTGAAATCGCTGGTGTTTCTGACGTCACAAACTTCCTTGTAACCAATCCTGTTAACGAGTGGATCTCTGAGCTGGAGTGAGTGAGTGGAGGCGGGGCGAATTTGCATAATCATAGTGCCACATATACTAAATGAGGCAAGTGTGTAAAGTTACATTCAAGCTATTTTAAGGCATGAAGAATTTTTTGGTCATTGTGGTGATCAAAGATGAGATTTACAGTTTTAAAATGATTGACTACAGGGGGACTTTAACATCTGGCTACACTTGGTTTTTACTCACTGTGTTCTGAAATGTCATCTTTGTTTTGTTTTTTTTTTGGCGTTTGGTCTACCGAGAAACCAATCTTTCTTAACTAAACCATGAATAAGACTCTTTGTGTCCTACTGTATGACTAGTTGAAGGCTAGCAGTCATACAGTTGTCTCCACATCTGCGACAGACTCTTTTCAAGGTGTGTGTGTGCTGGTTATGGGCAGCAGACTCTGCTGACAGCACAAAGAATACCACGACCTTCACAACGCCACAAGCTTTTCCTACAGCTGCTGCGCACATACACTCTGCACACAATCCTTTGGCACGTCTCTTTCTGGTGAGGCACACACCCAAGGCCTGAAAGGACTTCCTCGCTTTCTCAGAAGATCCTGTTATCAGGGTCCCACACGCAAGGGGAGAGGTCTGGCACACACAACGAGAGAGAGGGGGGGAATAGTGGAAGATACGCAGGTTTGCCCTTCTCTGACCCCTTGATTCCATCTAAACTGCAGTTTTCTCAGGTTACAATCTAATCTATTATTTAAACAGCATTAGCAGGAGCATCAGCAATATTAAGCTGAAAACAATGCAGTACTATCCTTATACAGTAGCTTAAAAGGACAGTTCATGCAAAACATGTTATTCTGTCATTTACTCACCCTAATATCATACAAACCAGCATGACTGTGAATTATAGCACACAAGTAATATGGGCTAAGTGTATGATATTTTATTGTCGTGTGTTTACATTTTTTTTTAAAACAATGCAAAGGTAAGGCAGTGGAATGGCAAAACGCATTCTGTGTGAACGGCCCTTAAGTGACAGTGTGGCAGGTTCAAGCATATTGTTCTTTGAGAATATTCTTACCTTAACATTTTATGCTGGGAAACCAGTGCTGCAAAGTCAGTGTGTTATATGAGAGGAGTGATTTTATTAAGCGATATTGTGTTAAGAACATCTCAACATTTCTTTATGTTTGGTTTGGTCAGAGGTGAATCTGTGAGTGTTTTACTCACAGCAGAAAGTGTTGTTGTTACAGTAAATGTGAGGCCTCAATGACATGCTGAAACTTCACCGAGTTCACAGAGTTGAATGGAAAGTGCATGTGAATTCAGACGTTCAGTGGTAAAATTATTCTTGTTTAAAGGTTTTCCTGTTTGGCTGTGGCAGCTGAAGTAGGCAGAAATCCACCTTAAGCATTCAAACACACTCTGTCTTTGTCTTCCTAACACATACACACTCGTTTTTTTTTTTTTTTTTTTTTTTACTTTTTATCTTGCCACTCCATCTGTTCATTTAATTATTGTGGCTTATTAGTGTTAGCATTACTGTTGCGCATATCTTAAAATGATTCATGAACTCACCCTCAAGTTGTTCCAAACCTGTGTGAGTTTCTTTCCTCTGCCGGAACACAAAGGAAGATATTTTGAAGAATATGGGTAACCAACAGTTGATGTACCCCATTGACTTCCTTAGTATTTTTTTTATCCCCATACTATGGTAGTCAATGGGGCCCATCAAAGCTGTAATTCAAGCTAATACATTTTCATTTACTTGCAAATTACATGCAGTTAAGTGTTTGAAAACATACATTCAGTTCACAGTATATTCACTTAAATTGAATTCTGTATAAGAAGAAAACAAAGAGAGGAATGACTTTTAAACAGGTTACTTTTATGAGGGAAAAACTAAAAATAAAGATGGAGGATAAACGTAGCTTCCGTCAATGCTAAAGACCAAGTAAGTTGATTAATTCGGCCCACCTCAACGTAAAAAAGATATCCTCCCCCCACAGATGATGCTATCCCACTGAAAGTGAAGCATGTGTGCGTCGCGATGAGGACTGTTTCTAGCAGATACACTATCAGCTCTTTACAGAACGGCCACACAAAGACAGCCTTTTATCAATTAAAATGTGGTCCTAATGCAAAATGAACTGCTACCGCACAAAGGCCATCTTACAAGAATGTTCAGAGCATAATATAACTATTTTTTACAGCTTCAGAAGGGTAGGAAATGCAAAGGCACACAATGTCTACAACAAATGTTCAAAGAGAAATCTAAAATAGTAAAAGAGCAACAGATCACTTTGTCAGTGTATATACTGTAGATCTATTAGGAGTTTTTATTGGCATTGCAGTGGTTGGAAGAAAATAATCAGAACCAAAATGTCCCTATAGCTTCTAGAACGGTAAACACATTCTATTAGATTGCAAAGAAAGATGTGAATTGAAAAGCAAAACATGACACTAGAGAATTTGCTGGGGAAAGTGAGAGAATTTAGTACGGATATCTATTTATTTATTCATTTATTAATTATTTTCCTGTCAATCTTCTGTCCACACTCCAATCCAGTAGGTTGCTGTAATGCACCTTTAGGTTGGTTTGCCAACCACCATTAAAGGGTTAGTTCACTCAAAAATGAAAATTAGCCCATGATTTACTCACCCTCAAGTCATCCTAGGTGTATATGACATTCTTCTTTCAGACGACTTACAGTCAGAGATACATTACATCTACAGTAAGTGGTGTCCGGAAAATAATATAGGGTTCATAGACAATTGGAAAAGTTTTTGGGGCAGACCTGACCTGTTGAAAAGAGATGGTATTCATCCCTCCTGGGATGGTGCTGCTCTTCTCTCTAGTATTATGGCACATAGTCTTAGAGATCAAACATGACAATCTGGGGCCCAGGTCAGGAAGCAGACAGACCAGCCCGATCTCACGGCAATTCGTACGAATTTTACAAGGTGGCTATAGCGTTGGACAGACTGGCTAAACCGACCGCCTGCTAGCTGTCTCACGTCACAGAGGTCAGATAAATCCCATCACATAGAGGCTCTTTCACCTAAGGCAACGCAAGGCAAGGCAAGTTTATTTATATAGCACATTTCATACACAATGGTAATTCAAAGTGCTTTACATAGAAGAAATTAAAATAATCAAAAGAAATAAGAATAATTAAAACAGTTAAGAATAAAAAATTATAATAAAATACAGTAAAAACAGTCGGACGAGCAGTGGCACAGTGCTCATTCAGTAAATGCATAGGTAAACAGATGTGTTTTGAGTCTGGATTTGAATGTGACTACTGTAGGAGCACATCTGATCTCTTCTGGAAGCTGGTTCCAGCTGTGGCTGGCATAGTAGCTAAAAGCACACTCACCATGCTTAGAGTGAACCCTTGGTATTTCTAGCTGATGTGATCCTAGTGATCTGAGTGATCTGTTGGGTTTATATTCAGTGAGCATATCTGCAATGTATTGAGGTCCTATGCCATTAAATTATTTATATACCAGTAATAATACTTTAAAATCAATCCTAAATGTAACTGGGAGCCAGTGTAAAGACCTGTGGACTGGTGTGATGTGTTGATATTTTCTGCTTCTGCTCAGAATCCTGGCAGCAGCGTTCTGTATGAGCTGCAACTGTCTAATGGTCTTTTTAGGAAGGCCAGTGAGGAGTCCATTACAATAATCCACCCTGCTGGTGATGAAAGCATGCACAAGTTTCTCTAAGTCTTGACTAGAAACAAAGCATCTAATTCTTGCAATGTTTTTCAGATGATAGTATGCTGATTTAGTTATTGCTTTGACATGACTACTGAAACTAAGGTCTGATTCTAGAGACACACCCAGATTCCTGACTTGATTTTTAGTTGTTTGACCCCTAGACTGAAGGTATGCGTTCACCTTGAGAACTTCATCTTTGTTTCCAAACGCAATGACCTCAGTTTTGTCTTTGTTTAACTGAAGAAAGTTTTGGCACATCCAACTGTTTACTTCATCAATGCATTGGAACAGGGAGTCAATGGGGCTGTAATCGTTAGGCGATAGGGCTAAGTAGAGCTGTGTGTCGTCTGCATAGCTGTGGTAAAAGATTTGGTTCTTTCTCATTATTTGGCTCATTGGGAGCATGTACAGGTTGAATAGGAGTGGCGCAAGAATTGAGCCTTGAGGGACTATGCATGTCATGGATGTCCACTCAGACTTATGCTCTCCTATAGTCACATAATAACCTCTCCCTTCTAAGTATGACCTGAACCATTTTAGGACTGTCCCAGAAAGCCCGACCCAGTTTTCCAGGCTGTCAAGAAGTATGTTGTGATCGACAGTGTCAAATGCAGCACTGAGGTCGAGTAGTACTAGAACTGATAATTTGCTTGTGTCAGTATTTAAGCGAATATCGTTTATTATCTTTATGAGCGCTGTCTCTGTGCTGTGATGCGGTCGGAAACCAGATTGAAAGTAGTCAAAGTATCCATTCGAGCTTAAGAATTTGTTCAGCTGATTGAAGATAGCTTTTTCGATGATCTTGCCTATGAAAGGAAGATTTGAGATCGGTCTATAGTTGTTTAATATGGTCTTATCCAGATTGCTCTTTTTCAGGAGGGGCTTGACAACTGCAGTTTTCAGGGAGTTCGGAAAACTCCCAGAGAGAAGTGAGGCATTAACCACTTCTAGAAGATCTGCTTCTTCTAGTTTAACACACTTTTGAAGAAAGATGTAGGAAGTGCGTCAAGGGCGCAGGTTGATGTTTTAAGGTGCTGTACGATTTCTTCCTAAATTTTGCCATCAATTTCTTTGAAATCAGACATAGTGACTACTTTCTCAGGCTGTTGTCTGATCTGTCTGACCCCAGTGCGGCTCAAGGATGTGCTGATCACCTTTCTGATAATATTGATTTTCCCAGAGAAGAAAGAAGCAAACTCCCTGCACTTGCTGTCTGAGAGCATTTCACTGGGAATCTGGCTTGGGGGGTTCGTCAGTCTCTCTACAGTAGCAAAAAGAGTGCGTGTGGTGTTTGAGTTGCTGTTTATAATATTTGAGAAGAAAGTCTGTCTAGCTTTGCCTAGTTCCATATTGAAAGCATGGATGTTGTCTTTGTAGATGTTATAATGGACTACAAGTTTTGTCTTCCGCCACATGTGCTCTGCTTTTCTGCATTGTCTTTTCATATTTTGCACTGCTGTTGAGTTTCTCCAAGGTGCTCTTCTGTCTGCCACTCTTCTTCCTGACTTTCACAGGAGCAATATCATCAATTATTGAAAGGAGTAAAGCAATATACAGTGAAACCATGAAAGTTGCATTTTCCCTTCTTCTATTTTTAACTATAATAACCCCCCTCACCCCCAAAGCATCTCTGGCAGCTTAAATACAACAGAATAACATAGCATCTAGTTACAAAGGCAAAATATAACCATTATGTCATTACACCTTTTCAAGGCATGTACCCATGCATACCAACCAAAACAAAAGTAATGATGATAAAAGTATCACTATTACAGTATAAATGCTTACATAAAAGAGAGAGAGAAAAAATGATAATAATAACAATTCAAATGCAAATGCAACGACACAAAAAGATATAAAGTAATTCTTCCAGATTTTTTAAATATGACAAAATAGGTTCCCATTTCAAATAAAATCTGTCCACAGATCCTTTAATGTAAATTTTATCTTTTCTAATTTTAAAAAGAACATCACATCTTCTAGCCAAACAGATGGAGGGGTAGGGGATTTCCAACTTAACAAAATTCTTCTGCGGGCCAATAAAGAATTATACGCAATGATGTCACTCTGGGTTGTAGTTAAGGTAATTGTTATAGTGTCACTAGGAGATCCAAAAATAGCTATTGAGGAACAAGGCCGCAGTGTCACCCCAAGGGCCTCACCAAAACCAAAAAATTAAAAAACAATTCCCAGTAATTATTTAGAGAGGAGCAAGACCAAAATGTATGTGTCAGACTGGCTGGGGAGAAAGAGCATCTATCACAGGCTGCATCTAACCCAGGATATATTCTCGCTAACCATTCCTTGCTCAAGTGAACCCTGTGAAGCACTTTAAATTGTATGTGTCCTAACCTAAGAGAGGATGATGATGAGTGGACCCTTTTACGCGCCTCCCTCCAAAAAGCCTCAGACAACATTATGCCCAGTTCACCTTCGCATTTTGATTTCATTTTATCCACATTGTACCATTTCAAAGACCTGAGCTGGGAATATAATATGGAAATCAATCCTTTATTATTAAAATTGAGAGTAAGACTATCTAAGGGCGAGGTAGGAGGAAAATCAGGGAAAGTTGGAAATTTGTTGGAAACAAAAATATGAATCTGAAGGCATCTAAAAAAAATGTCTTTGTGGGAGGTCAAACAGTCTGCAGAGATTCTCGAACCTGCTAAATAAACCTTCAGTATATAAATCTCCGATGCATATTAGACCGGAAGTTACCCACTGTCTAAATGAGTCTGTTGTAGAGGGGGGGAATAAATGATTTTTGTAAATAGGACCGAAACCTGATGCTGATGTAAATTTATAGTGACAGCGAAACTGATTAAAGATCTTAAGAGTAGAAAGTACTACAGGGTTGGATGTGAATCGAGAAGCTTTCATAGGTAGGGAAGAGTACACTAAAGCAGGGAGAGAGGAAGCGTGACATGTTTGTGCTTCAATTAAACACCAATTTGTTTCTGGCCAATGAAGCCAAAATAATATTTTCTGAATATTTGATGCCCAGTAATAGTGAGTGAAACTTGGGAGGCCTAAACCACCTGCATCACGGGTCCTCTGAAGAATATGTTCGTTAACTCTGGGGATCTTATTTTCCCAAATGAAAGAGGATATGGTTTGATTAATTGAACAGAAAAAGACTTGGTGCAAGAAAACCGGTAGGGACTGAAACAAATAAAGGAACTTGGGAAGAATTGTCATTTTCACTGAATTTATTCTTCCAGCTAAAGTAAGGGGAAGACTACGCCACCCTTTTTAACTCAGCCTTCACTTCTTTGAACTGAGCTTTATAATTGGCTTCAAACAAAGAAGAAAAGGAGCGCGTCATGTGAATTCCAAGATATTTAAAGCCATTTGGAGAAAAACGAAAGGGTAATGATTCTTGTTGAATTTGTAATGCCAAATCATTAAAGGGGAAACATTCACTTTTTTGGAAATGTAATGTATCCCAAAAAGGTGCCAAACCGACCTAATAATGATATAATTGGCGTATAAAGACACACGATGTTCAATACCCAGAGGTGTCAAAAGTATTCACATTCATTACTCAAGTAAAAGTATGGATACTAGGGTTTAAAAAGACTTCTGTAGAAGTTGAAGTATCAACTCAAGCTTTTTACTCCAGTAAAAGTGTAAAAGTACTGGTTTCAAAACTACTTAAGTATAAAAGTAAAAGTAGTGCAAGGAAAAAAATGCCATTAAGGACAAAAGCTTAGGCTGTGACACAGGGGCCAATAGTCTACTGCCCCACCTCCTCAAAATAATGGTTTTCTAAAGTACATAATGACTATAATGTTAATGTTGAAAAATTTGGGATGCACTAGGCTCCCTGTTTCAGCCACACATGCCCTGAATTTCAGTTTTATTTCATTTTTTGTACAATGCAAATACATTAAAGAACCATATATGTGTAGGCCTACTACTGAGCATTAACGTGTTTCATGAAGCGGAAGATCACCGATCACAGAAAACATTCTGCATTTTTACATTTAAAAAAAGAAAATTCCCCACAAGGACAAAGATTTCGGATATTGCCATCTTTGTGGCGATGTTGACCCTATAAAGTAGGGTTGCACACACACACACACACACACACACACACACACACACACACACACACACACACACACACACACACACACACACACACACACACTCTCTCTCTCTCTTTCTCTCTCTCACACACACACACACTAACGATCTTTGCCACTTATCCTGCGATTGTCATACAGTATATTGTAAAAACAACTGCCCCCAAATCAATAGAAATGAGTACAAAATGAAAAGCCTATTACTTGATGGCAGAAACTGCTAGACTACCTGCTTAAAATGTTTAAACTGCTTTTATCTTATCTTGTACATACCAGCGGGATTTAGCATGCTATAAAGCTACCACATAAAGCTAACAGCTAACGTTAGCTACAACAAGTTATCTTGAGAACAGCTTTGTCTTATATTTTTATTGAATTTTAAAAATTACAGAATTCAAAATCAAGTTCTTGACACATTTCTTTTACACATTTTCACATTTGGTAAGTATAACTTTAAACAACAATTCAGGCCTAATATGTGGGTCCTACGGTGGGACCATAGACAGTAAAAGGTGGGACTCATCTTTTCAACACACAGGAAGAAGTAGGTCATCCGGGTAGGCTTTTTGCCTTTTAGGATTAGCCTACTGTGAATTGGGGCATAGCCTTATTCGTTTGTCACATACTGTTTTCACTTACTATATAGTTAGTGTAGTAGCCTATGTGATTTCAGATATAGCCTATGTAGGCCTTTCTGCTTGGTGTTTACTATAATTCTATTAATAGAAATGAAAAAAAAAATCCTAGGACTATAGATTCTTCTTTGCCCTATAGTAGCGTAGTATTGCCTTTATATCTAAGTCCTAATGATATAGTAAGGAAATCGTGAGGTTCAGGGAAAACTATTAAAAACATTGTAAATGTAACACAATAACCTGGAGCCACGTTTATAAACACATGTTAAATTGAACTTTAGCGAATGACATGAATGTCTGTGTAAAATGCATTACTCTCCACGCCTGTAGAGGCGCTGTGTCGTGTAAACCCTTACGGTGATGCAAATCCTAGTGAAAAAGACCCGCTCAGTAGAGTGCAGAGAACTCGATTGGGGACCTTTGAAGGTAATTTACTGTTTACATAACGAAATAATAGTTAAACTAAACATGTATGCAACGTGAACGGGGTTAAGATCATTAAAACTTATTGTATATATCTGTAACAGGTTCAAAATGGTGCTGGGGAGGATCTTTTATGCCCTGATAAATAACGCTCAGGTGGTGGAGAAGCTCGCGGAGTCTCGAGCCATCAGACGCGCGGCGCAGATCACGGCCTTCGCCATCACTAAAGCTCAGATCGCCGGGGAAAACGCCTCGAACAAGCTGCTCACATCACACACTTATCGCCAGCTACGCGAGGAGACCTCACGGATGCCCAGGGATGTGGGAGAGTTGGGTCGAAAAGCTTCAAGGCTGCGGGAGACGTTTGTGAAGGAGGTGAAAGAGGGAATGAAGGACGCCAGCCGACAGATAAAAGACAGAAAGTGACCGATGAAGCGCTGAATAAGTGAACAGAGAACCTTTATTCCGTGCCACTTGTGAATATGAGAGTGAACAGAGAACTTGTATTCTGTGCCACTTGTGAATACGAGTACAGTGTAATTTAAAGATTCAGACTGGAGCATTGTGGCCCTTAATAGACTTATTTAAATGAATTATAGCACTGTAAAGATTGCTTGTATGACCGGAAGTGCCAGTTGTTTGAGAAATAAATGGTTGGAATGAGTGTTTGGGATTGGTTGTCACGTTATTGAAACAAAAATGTGTAGCCAGATTATTAAATAAAGACAGCTCAAAGCTACAATAATTTATTCAGTTCCATGAGAACCCGAGTAAGCGCTGAAGCTCAATTTCAAAAATGTAAAATCAAGGTAGATTGTTAATTTATCTCTCTATAACACTTCGTCACAAAGGTTGCACATTGACGTGTGGGTCATTGACAAATGAAGCTGGGAAAAAAACCGTTTCAAAACGTCATGAACAATGTGTTTAAACAAGTTTGTTGTTAAATAACATTTCAAAGTGTTTAAATTAAATTGACTTGTTTTTATGTCAGGTGGTACAACCAAATAATTGTGTATACTGTAGTTACCTACCTACTACCTATCATGGATTCTGTATCAGCCAAGTTACCAACCCATACTTGAAATACCAGTATTTTTTACCAGTATTTAAGAGAGATCTACAAACCTTTACACACTGCCACAAGGATCTGGATGATGCATTATCATGTTTACTGTTATTACCTTGTCAATTCATAATAAAAGAGCCATGTTTGCAGTTGTGCCACCCTGACGTTTGACAATATACAAACTCACGGACAGAAGTTTTTAACAGCTTTAAAACTACTGATAAAACCACTTTGACACAAATGTGGCCATTTAAATTGAAACTCACATTTTCCGTTTATACTTTTACTCTGAGGCGGCGGTGGATTTTCATAACACATAAAGAAGTCAAGAAGTCTAACTGTGTAATGTCAAACAAGGCTCTATCAGTGGGTGAAACCAGGCGCACTTATCTTTAGATGCTAATGTCTGAAAAGCTTCCGCTTCACAGACTGGACAAGCATCTTTCCAATAATGCAGATACTTTGTAAATGAAGCACCGGAACGTTTCACTGTTCTTCCCAATGTTTGTTAATTACAATTCCCTGGTTCACAACACTAAAACCAAACGAATAATTTCATGCCCACATTTGCAACTGTGGGCATCAGTTCCTGTGCCATTGCTTCAACACTTAAAGGGATAGTTAACTTTCAACCCAATCTCATGAGAAAACAACTTTTATAAGGTGATTTGATTTGATTTGAATGAAAACAAATGATTTTAAGAAGGTCCACCCCTAAACCTAACCGCCAGTGGGGAGTAAGCTCATCATATGAAAACCTACCAATGATATTGTATGAATTTACACAGATTAGCAATCAATTTGCAGAAATTGTAAAATAGTTGAGTGTGTACTGTGACAACTTTCTGAAGTGTATAATTGTTCACATCCTTACAGCGCTGCATCTGAAGGAAGACTCACACCAGCACTGTGCTGTATGAGAAAGATTTTGTTTTATTGTTCTTGAATTAACCATTCTCTTGTTCATTGTGATCAATGGAATGAATCAGATCAGTAGGTTATTTACATGTTTCTTTTTTTTTTTTTTTTTTCAGTCCCAAAATGTCCCTAAAAAGCAGAGGTGTTGAGGTGGTAGAACAAGCAGTCTTAGTATAGAAAACAATCATGTCGTAGGAAGAGCAGACGGGACCCCTTCTCCGGGACGGGTTTAGAAAGAAAAAAAGGAGTGTGTGAAGCTCCTCTTCCAGCCGAGAGGGGGAACGGACAGAGCCTTCTTCTTCCAGCTGATGATGATGATGATGATGGTGGGCAGAGAGGAGGAAGAGACAGAACTAGCCTCAAATATTTATTCAATAATCGTCTAGACTGTTTTCTAGACAGCCCTGCATCTTGTCGTTTGTTTCAGTTTGGGAAAATAAAGGGTGGTAACAGAAAAAGGGGAAAAAATATATTCATACTATTTCTTTTGTTAAATATCTTGCTCTAATATACATTTTACAATGTCAAGAAAATAACTCCCATAATAATAGTGCTTAAGTAAAGCTCAATATAGACTTTTATTATAACAAAATAGGCAGTTTATGGAGGGTTAAATATCTGTTAAGATCTCATTGTACAATAAATTTATTCCACATATGCGCTGGCATTTTATTGCCTCTTAAAAATATCAGTTCCTTACAAATGGTGGACGTTCCTAAATGTAAATCAAAGAGCTGAAAACATGTACTCTGTGTAAGACACTGATTGTAGACTCCGACATTCTAACGGTTGTGGGACATCATCTACACACAACGGCTCCGAAACGCAGACGATTAGAATGAGGAGAACAATAAGCATGCCAATACAACAGTCGAGGGAGAAAAAGAAGTAACTCAATGAAGATCAACGAGAAAGAAGGGCCGAAGAAACACCTGGTCTTAAAAGCTACAACGTGCAAACTTTTGCCTTTTTGTGTTTCTCTCACCATTTGAATGAATCCGATGCCTGAGACTGGCTCCATGTTTCCATTTACACAAAAAACAACACCGAAACGAACGGGTCAAACGAAAAGAGACGTGTGTCGGAAAATCCAGATCGCTGTCTTTGTCCTTACAAAGTAACCTCCCTTAAACATTAAGGAACTGTCCCGTTTCCAAACCCCTGGTAAACAGATGCCGCTCTGGCATCAGCAGTGGAGATCTGAGGAGGACAGATCACCTTCTCTTGAAAGTCAGGAGGTGCAGATGTAGGACTGAACAGAGATCCAAGTATGTTGGATTAAGGAATTAATCTGTAGAGTGAACGCTGTCGGTTGGAGAAGCCCGACTGAGATTTTCAAAAAAGAACAAGAACAAAAAACGAGAGAATCAATAAATAAATCAGGCAGAGAGAAGGGGACGGTAATCTCCTAAAGGCGCTCATAGTTTCTCCTTGGACTGTACCCATATGTATGGCCCAGACTGTTCCTCGATGATCTGCTTGACTTGCTCGTAGATCTCTTCCAAGGTGTCGCCCTGAACGATAGCTGCAATGCAGAGACCATCACAGTGAGGTGACAGCGTAGAGAAATGCATGCAGACAGAATACACTGACAACAGTTGGAATGGTGGAACAGTCATACAGTCAATTAGTGAGTTTACCAAGACTTTTTAGAAAGTTAGCCTTACATTTTAGCAGTGGTGCTTTAAAAGGGATGAATTCAGAGAGCAGAGAAAGAGAGAGAGAGAGAGAGAGAGAGAGAGAGAGAGAGCAGAAGAGTCACATGCCCCTGAAACAAGTGCACTTAAAATGCAACTTCCACAAAAACAATTAATTTGTCAACATAAAACCACACAGTTGTATAATTTAATGATATAAACATCCTCTCACTCTCAACTGCTTTTTTCAGCATGTTTCTTAAAATGTGTAAATATTTGTGTGGACAAGTCCTCATGGCATGTTAATGGAGGTGATCACGGTAAAGTGTCCTAAGTTCCTGTAACTGTGACAGCTTGTAAGCTGTCAGGTTTTATCATGCTGACTGTGTGATAACAGTAACTGATGGTAAAATGCTCTTTTAGAAATTACATTTCTAAACGCATCTCTTTTGAAGCACCGCTGCAACAGCCATCAAAACACAAACTCGCCAAATTCATAGTCTTAGTATTCTTGTTATTCTGGATTTGTGTGAAGACTACATGTGCATTTACATTTATGCATTTCGCAGACAAGTTGATCCAAAGCAAATGATATTTTATCAGTCTGCTGTATGTTCCATGCAGGGCTTGAAAAAAACCCAATCTGTTCACTCCGAGCAGAATCCGTACTTTAATGTTTCTGTTAATTCCTTCTCGAACTCTACCGTTCCGAAAATGTTTTGATTTTTTACAAACTTTTTTTGTCTATACTAAATACAAGAGCTTGAACAGAACTTTATACGAGAGACTGTCTCAGCTTCAGTGCAAAGGCAAATAAAGAACTGGGCTGGATTTCCCGAAACCTTCTTAACGCTGCGTCGTTCTTAAGTTATACCTTAAGCTGTACCTTAGCGTTATACGTGTTTCCCGAAACTTTTCTTAGTAAAGTTTACCTTCTGTAAGTCATACGTTCGGAAGGTTGGTCTAGACCGCTCTTAGCTTTACCTTATCACTGACAGTTCACTTCGCTAGTGGCCACCACTGCAAAAAGCTTCTTCACATCTCAGTCTGTACGAATATATTTCTGAAGTGTTTTCATGCAAAGAATAAAATCATCACTACACTGATTGTTGTTAGCTTTTTAATTATATTATCCAAAGGTACATCAGCTGGCAAAGCATTAGTCAGTAAAGGCTTAGGAGTCATCTCAATTTAAAAGGAATGATTGTGGTGGGGAGTTTGCTCAGCGAATAGTTGTGCCAAAGGCCAGTTCAGCCCTATTTGGATGGTAATTGTTTCTCATTGGCTTGTAGAGTATTTTCAACATTTGCAGGGAAAGTAGGTAAGTCGGTAATTTTATTGCCGTCCGAATCCAGGATGCCAGTGTTTTTCTCCCACCACCCAGGTACAATTCCCCGGCCAAATGACCTACTGTATTTTGACGAACACCAAGGTCGTGTGGGGATTTAATTGACCTCCGAATCCACATCTCAAGTTTACTAGAAGAGATCACTTCAAAATTCACTGTTTAAATCCTTTTTGATCACTGCCGAGCACCGTACGTACGGTGTACACTTTTATTATTGAAATGCTGGAAAGTATTTACAAGAAAAATGTCATCGCAGCTCCACCTCAGCCAACAAAATGGAGAAAGAGAAAAAAGCGCGTAAACATTTAAAATGGGCCGTTATTTTGGCGGCAATATATGATATAATTTTAAAATATGTAGGCAAGGTTATTATAAGCTATTATAGTTTGGATTATTTTTTATAATATCCCATGAGTCCTAATAAGTGCACTTTCAATATTTCTGAAGTGCTTCTTTTATCAAGAACACCGCTTTCTCACATAATGCAGTGAAGCAGCCCCTGCACGAGTGAATCGATATCAACCAATTCAGCAGCACCGCCACGGACAGCTCCTGTTAAAGTCTCACATGAGAAGATATATCTTAACCAACTTCCTTAGTTATTGTTCGAGGAACACGTTTACCTTTAGTTAAGTTATACCTTAAGAGTCTTCGTAGCGCGCTAAGAGACAACGTTATCGGGAAATCCAGCCCTGGTTCTTTGAATGAGTACAGCATTTTCTTTATTCATAAAACACAATATTTATAAAGGCTAATACAGGTCATTTCACACTAGCGTTTCTGTTTAGAACGATTAAACTTGATTTCGTTTTCATTTATGTTTATGTTCATTTAAAATTTCGTTCGTTTCCACCCTGGTTCCCTGGGAATCAAACCAATGACCTTGCCATTGCTACATATATAGTGTATTGTAATATCAGAAATGTGAGTTGTGGTAGGCTGTAGTCTTGACGCCTGTATGAGAGGCACACAGAAAGAGCATACAGACCTGTGAAGTGCTCCATGAACTCCTGCTCCAGCTTCACGGCTCTGTCGTATGTCTTCCTGCCTTGTTCCTCCGTCAGTCTTTTATTCATCTCCCTGAGGACAGAGCAAACAGCATTGCCCTCTAATTACACATTGCATTGCTTGTGGGTTAGTGAGTAATCCAATATTAAAAAATAAATAAATAGATTTGATGGCGCCCCAATGCCTTTGACTGGGTCCAGTTTACAACATATGACAAAATGGAAAATAGGGTAGAGAATAGACATCCCACCCTTTCCATCAGCACCATAGTAATGTATTAGTCATTGATGGCATGACATTCTTTGTAAATAGTAGTTTGATTTCTTGTCTTTTACTCACATGATGTTCTCCACTGATTTTGGTTTGATGAAAATAGCGATAGGGTAAAGCACAGCCACTTGCAGCCTCTTGATGGCGTTGCCTGATACATCTAGAATGCAGTGTTTGCCCTGAAGAGAGTATCACACACAGTGTTTTCATCTGGTTAGCAATAAGCGTGCATGTTAAGCATTAGACTCCTGTGTTGTCAGCAATTGTGCAGGTGTATCGTGCATATTGTGCTTATTTCTCCAGAAATAATGCTAAGCTCCAATTCCTAAATAACATCATTTGTAAACATTGACTAATGACGTTCAAATACTTATTTGTTGTTGCCTGGTAAATGTAATGTATGTACAGTAGACTTGGTGTTGGTAATGACGTCACCTTTTCCGCCACCTCTTTGACAGACTGCACACTGGTTCCATACAGGTGGCTGTTGTACTGGCCTGCCTCGATGAACTTGTGCTCCTGTATATCTTTCTCCATCTGCTCTCTGGACACGACGAAGTGGTAGTCTCTCCTGTCCACCTCGTAATCTCGCTTCGGTCTCGTTGTATCTGAGACAGAGAGGATTATATAGGATTAATTATTATTATTATTATTATTATTGTGGGTCTCAGAACACAGCCATCCAGTTTATGCTGTGCAACAATATTTGAAGGCCCATGAGTTTTAAAAGATTTATTCTATAAGAATTAGGAAAAGGATCAGTAAAAAAAATTTTAAGTCACAATTTCTACCTGATAAGCTTATATAAAAAAAAATTTAAGATGAGAACCATTAGCCTCAATGACTTTTTTGGAAGCTATTGCAGTGCTTCTCAAACTTGTCCTGGGCACCACTGCTCATTTTGGATGTCTCCCTCATCTAAAGCCTGGGACACACCAAGCCGATTTCAAAGATCTAGCGGCGACTAAAGCTGACTGTGTTGTCGCCTCTCGCCGGCTGCGTCTCGGCCAAAAAGCTACACTTGAACTCACCAAAAGGACTAAAGGCAACCCGACGCCTGACGCCCGACCTTCGGCTTGGTGTGTGTCCCGGCCTTTAAGGAGTGAATGAAAGCGAGTGAGTGAATTCGGACACAGTGCGCCAGAAGGGCTGCCACCTTTGCGTAGTTAGTGCTTGCTGATTCAAAATCATTTGACACTTAGCAAACTTGCAGCTCCAGTAATAATGAAAAGATTTATATTGAACTCTGTTGTGGAAACTATCATGTACAAACCTTGATCAAACAATTTAATAATCCATCAAATAGGATGATATGATATTACGCTGTAGCCACATTGGATCAGCGATTTGGAAAATGGATGGATTGATGGTTCCAAGTTCAAGTTTATTGTATTTATAAAGCACATTTAAAACAAACTTGGTTGACCAAAGTGCTGTACAAAATATAGCTAGTTAACAACTTTCACAAGACATTGAACGCACAAGAGTACAAGTAGGTTTTTAAAAGATTTCTGAACTCCAACACTGTGGGCGCTGTTTTAATATGTAATGGCAATTTGTTCCATAACCTGGGGCCAGCTACCGCAAAGGCTCTGTCACTCCTACATTTCAGCTTGGATCTGGGTACTCGTAACAGATGATTAGACTGTGATCTGAGCAATCTGATTGGTTCGTGTTCCGTCACCAGCTCCGTAAGGTATTGTGGAGCAAGATTGCTTAGTGCTTTATACACGAACAGCAAGACTTTAAAATCAATCCGATACTGAACTGGTAACCTGTGTAGTAAACGTAGTGTGGGCGTGATGTGGTCCCGTTTGCGAGTGCCTGTGAGCAAGCGGGCCGCTGCGTTTTGGACCAGTTGAAGTCGGTGAATAGATGACGCAGATAGTCCTAGATATAGCGAGTTACAGTAGTCAAGTCGTGATGAAATAAAGCCATGAATTATAATCTCAAAACTGTTCCTACTTAGAAAAGGTTTAACTTTCGCTAATCTCCGGAGATGGTAAAAGCTGCAACGGACAACTGTATTTATTTGTTTGTTCAGACCACTATGCAATATAAAACCCAGGTTCTTTGCCGAAAGTGAGCGATATAAAGTGAGCGAACCCAAGTCGACATTACTCAGGTCACTTTTCTCAGTTGGCCCAAACAGGACTATTTGAGTTTTATCATCGTTCAAGTGGAGAAAGTTCTAATTGAGCCATGTTTTCAATTCTTGAAGGCAATCCGTAAATCCGATGTTTCAGCTGTGAGTGCCATCTTCTGGCGACACGACTCTAACAGAGCATTATGGGTATTCTCTAGCCGTTGAGCGTACATCGGTTGTACGCTGGTTATTGCAGTGCATTGTGGGATTGAATGAGTGCACTCGATAACATCCACTATGGTGACAGACAGCATTACAAATGGCTGTCCCTTCAAATAGTGTCATATTTCTGTATTCTTAATGCCCGTTTTAACCAAACTGCACCATGAATATCCACTGCAGACACTGTTACGATGTGTCCCTCATCATATTATCTCATCAGCTCATACACACGTGTAGAGAGACTTACGGGGAACACAGGAACCGAATTTGTCAGGGAACTCCGATATCAGGTCATCGTTTACTCTGTCTTTCATCGGACCCAAGATTATCACTGGCCGTGCGTAGTTCACTGTGGAAAGAACATTCGTGAAATCAATTACATTTTCCTAATAATAACTGTTCATGTTAAATCTCATGGGTTAATATTGATGTTACAGATAATCATAAGCATTTTACCTTCCTGCTGACAGACTGGCTCATAAGAGAGCACATATTCCTCTTGACCACCTGAGAAATACACACACATACACACAGTTAAACTTAACTTAACAGAAAAAAATATCTCTGTACAATTCATAATTTCGGTTTTAGACAAAAAAAAATCCAGCCAAGCATATTAAGACACTAAAATCAATGCAATGTTTTCTGCTCATGCATTATAGAGTGGTGCAGGTATGACGTCAGAACCCAAAGACTAATTCGCCGGGGAATTTTATAATGGGGTTTTTCGATTAAACTGTGGAAAACATGACTTGAATATACTTTGACATTTTGTTCTACAACATAAATTACACACACCCAGAGCATAAAGGCGAATTTTGAAGCAGATATGTTCATTTTTGAAAACACAAGTTTTTATTTTATAAAAAAAGTTTTATAAGTAACTAGATAAGACTGCTTGAGGGTCGAGTGTGTGCAGTGCAAGTTGTAGAACAAACGTCAAAGTATCGTCAAGTTATGTTTACGACAGGCTTTATTTTTCTCATAAAGTGAAAAAAGCCCATTATAAAACCACAAAGGAAAATCTCAAAGGAACCAGCGGAGAACTGGGATCTGACGTCATACCTGCACCAGTCTATTATTGATTGTGTGAAATTGCAACATAAGCTATGCGAGATCCACTCAAGGCCGCTAGAGGTCCTCTATGCCACACAAATGAACAGTGTTAAGGCAATGGAGTCCTCCGTCATGGTTGGTATGAGACTGTCATAATGATTAAAGTGCAGCTCTTCCTGTGGATCTCAGCAGGCCAGGCCTGAGTTAGAGGCAGAAACGTGCTGTAAATCAAGGAACATTGTCCTTTAAAGTTAAGGGCAGAATTTGTAAGGGCCTGTGCCATGCTTGTGTGGTTTATTGCATCATACTGTTCTGTACTTAATATATGAAATATTATGCATTTATTCCCTCCCCACAAGAAAGCAATGTGAAATACTGTTCGTTAGTGCAGAATAAACTGGCTGTTTTTGTTAGTCATTCACATGTATGAAAGATCACAAAGAATATTTAAGGAATCACACAAAGTACAGCTTCAATGAAGACTTGATTTTACAGGACAGGCTTTTGTACTGCAGGGTTGTGCTGATACAATCAAATACTGATTTACTTTTACAACTGGTCAGTACAGGTCCTGCATTGTATGACATCATTTTCCAGCAAAACAATTATTTATGAATGAATTGCTGTGAAGGAGCTTCATTTCACTGTACTGTAGCTACACAATTTCCATATCATTGCAAACTACATAAATGCTGAAGAAATGAAAACGTAACATTTACTAAAACATATCAGCATAAAATAAATTGCGACAAAATGTATTTATTTATTTACTTGCACTGCTGTTCAAAAGTTTCGGTAAGAGTCGGTAAGATTTTTTTTAAAAATGTGTTTGAAATAAATCTCTTATGCTCATCAAGGCTGCATTTATTTGATCACAAATACAGTAAAAACTGTAATATTGTGAAATATTATTACAATTAAAAATAAATGTTTATTTTATAATACATTTGACCAAAAAAAAATTTACTCCTGTGATGTCAAAGCTGAATTTTCAGCATTATTACTCCAGTCTTCAGTGTCACATGCTGTGAAACTGTGATTTTCCATCTAGGATTTTTGATAAATAGAAAGGTCAAAAGAACAGAAATAAATAACTTTTGTAACATTATAAATGTCTATACTTTCACTATTAAATGTAATTAACTATTCCAAAATTTAATACATCCTTACTAAATAAAGGAATTCATTTCTTTCAAAAAAGAAAGAAAGAAAAAATCAAAGCTTTTGAATGGTGATATAGCAGAACAAGTGGAAATATTGAAGAAGCTACGTACAAATTTGAACCAGTGGCCCAGTAAAAATTTTAGAGTTTGCTAGCATCAATTTTTTATTATTTATGTTTGCATTCATTAAATTAGCCACAATTTCATTGGCGATCCCATCATGATGCTGTGAGGCATATAATCATGCCTCAAAGTGTCTGGTATCATGCAGTAGCTCTAATGCACAGTCTGCAGTGCTGATCACAGCGCTGTGCAATATCTTCAGAGTGGCTTTGATATAACACTGTGACTCTGACTGTCTCTGACAGAGAGAGGGCAAGGGCTGGGTAGTGATGGGGGTGCACTGTTGCTATGGAGACTGGCGGAGAGCTCACTGATTGATTTTGGTATTGTATCTGTGTGGCTTGTGGAACATTACCCAGCCTGCCTCACTGCAGTGCTGCTCTAGTGAAGGGGGTGGGTGATGTAAACTCTTGAGAAGTCCAGAATAACACTGCTTGGCGATTGATTTATTTTATATTGTATTATTAAAATGGATCTCCCATACACGTTAATTCACAGCAGAGAGGAAGAGAGAGAGAAGAACAGTGTTAAATGTGAAAGAAAAGCAGACGAGGCCGACGGATGAAGGGCACAATGGAAAGAAGAACTTACGGTAACTACTCTCACTATCACTGGCATTAGAGGTGACATGCTCTGAAATCATAACAGAGGGGAATGGATGATGAAAACCAAGAACAGGAGCACATGCATGAGGTGACTTCACATAAGAGTGGAAGAGCAATCCTGAGTCAAAGTGGAGGAGTACAGACGCACCACTGAGGGACACACTACACCTTCTGAGAATCTTCACTGCAACTGTGTCCCTCTCCAATTTAAAGACCACATGAAATCAAAACTTTAGTCCATACATGTTAGTTTTGAGGGTTGTGTTACTATACTCTTAAAAGTTGACAAAGTTAATTAGCGCAGGGGTCTTCAAACTGTGGTCGACGATCCCCAGGGGTTAAACAAAAATAAACAAATAATAATATTAAATAAAACAAGTTTGATTCTGCTTTCTACTGGTCAGAAATCATAAGATTAATCACAATTATATATTTTTTATTACCAGCCATGGTTTCATGTTTCTTATCAGGTTTATTATACATCTAAAATTAGTGTTAGCATAAAATAACGTATAAATTTGAATAAAAATTAATCCTTATAGCAGCAAATATTAATCTTAACAACAGACACAGGGTATTAAGCACAAACTTACACAATGTTTGTCTATAAATGTCTTAAATGTTTAAAACATTTAAAATATTTACTACCCATTTTGCATACTGAGGCACATTTAAAGTTTTGGGAAAAAAGAAAGAAAAAAAAACAGCTCTCTATTAATTTCCTTTCTGAAGGTGTCTGTCCATATTAGTGTGGTTTTATTGAGTTCCGTCATCCGGAACATTCTTCAACTGCAGTGGCAGGTTACCCCTAATTTGCAACAGTTAAAATAAACTTTAAAAACCAATAAATCATTAAATGTTTGCATTGTTATATTGTGTAGGGGCGAAACGTGTACATTCACAGTGCATTAACTGATGTTATACTTTTGATTTTAATAATCTATTAGTAAATGTTGAAATTAATATTAACTAAGATTAATAAATGCTGTAGAAGTGCAGTTCATTATTAGTTCATGTTAACCAGAGGAGTTAACTAATGAAACCTAATTGTAAAGTGTTATAGAATTTGCTTTAGGACATTCATAATCATATAATTGTATCACTCTTATCAGGTATGGCTGAAAAGTAGCATCTTTATAGGCAGCGTAGACCTTGTTCTAAATCTATGATGTTATAGACCACGCGTCTGTGGTGTTACTTCAAAAATATACCTGAACTTTCTTTCTTTCATAGCCATTTAATATAACTTAAAGTTTTGAGACCTTAAAGTGATAAAGGGACCAAATGTCAGGGTTCTGTCACTTTAGTTTATTTCTAGGTTTTATGACAGAGCCCAGACACTCCTGTATTGTCTTGTCTTTGTCTGAGCGCGCGGTTTCAAGCGTGCTCGAGAAGTGTGTTTGGATTCTAGTTTGGTTTTGTGTCGGGATTCGAACATTAATGCTTCTTGTGTTTGTCTTCTGTTGTGTGCGCACGGGATGAACATTGCGATAGAAACATAGTTTCGAGTTCACCCGTTCTGTGTAGCAGTGAAAAACACCAGCTGCGTGCTTTCATGTTGTCATGTTCTGTGTGAACACGCGGCTTATGAGTCTCTTTAGCTGTGTGTACATTTCTCATTCTGTTTGATCCATGTGCTTGTGTTTTAGTCATGTTTGGTGTGAGCTTGTAATGTGCTCTCCTGTCTATTGTCTTAACTCCACCCATCTTGTTACCTGATTATTGGTTTATTTGCCCCACCTGTTTTCCCTCGTTGCCTGCCTGCCCTATCTAGGCTGCATCCGAAAACTGATAAATGCTGTCTTCGAAGGACACATTCCAAGGTCGGAAGGCATAAAGGCATGTCCGAATGCAATGCTAGTTTCACTTCCTGTCTCCTGAGATTCCTTCATTTGATTAATGTTTGAAGGCAGCATAGATGTGTACTTCACTGTCTTTGATATCCCACAATCCTGACAGTTGAGCTACAGTTGTCTGAAAGTTGCGGCTGGTCATTCGTTTGTGTGTAAATGTACATTTTTGATCATTGGTTTCCACTTATGATGTCATTTCTAGCAAGAAATCACTATTGTAGTCAATAAATATTCACTTAGTTTTCACCGAAGCTTGCTCTATTTTGCTGTAGATCATTAAACTGCTTTTGCCAACACCATGTGAACGATCTGCCCATAAAGGCTATTTTGAACATATGGGCATAATTGTGGTCCTCTTAGCAGCATGAAAAATAAAACTCTTGTTCAAATTGCGAATAGATTATATACAGAAACGCTCCCTTAATGACTGAAGCTTGTCAATCCCTTCAGTTGCAGTGCACAAACGGTGTGCTCAATGCTGCAAATTGTGTTGTAATTAGAAACCTTTGACGTTCTTTACTCTTTAAACTACAGAGCGTGATAAGCACAGGCTGTTTGAAAGCAGCTGCCTATCAGTGGGTACCGAACGAGTCGAAATAGTCTTGGCTATTGGGCCCACAGTCCACCAGTGCCTATTGATTCACGACCCGCACCTCAAATGACCACGTAAATGTTATTCCACCCGTTACATTAGCATTTCACCCGTCGGGTACCCGCGCCCATGTGCAGGACTCTGCAGTAAACTGTGATTAGATCTAAAGTGTGTGATGGCAAATAAATACCAGATCAAAAGATCATTTTTTCAATAGAACATCATGAGAAAATAAAATGTGCAAATACTGAATGAGGGGAGATTCCATAGAGAACGGTGAGAAAGACAGTAGAAAACAACCTTTCACCTCCACCATCAACAACAGAAAGAGAAAACAGTTTTATTCTGGTAGTTTAAGCGTGTCTGGAGAAGCTCCTGAACTCTGGGAAACACTAAAAGTGTCCTCGAGAGAAAGATTAACATGAATAATGAGAGTGAAGAATGAGAGATGCGAGAGGAATAGAGATCTGGTCCAGAGGTGACCAAGTGGACATCTATGGGGAACTTACTCAGGCCTTTGGATAGCATGTCATCTGGGTTGTCCTGTGGAGCGGTCAGGAAGGGAGCAACGAGAGAGACAACAACCACAAGAGTACATGGGTTACTGAGACACTCTAAGGCCTGGTCCAGTCACTGGACACAGCAGGCACCAAGCGTTCTCTGTCCACGGGTGTTGCTGTGTCTAAAGTAGGCTCTGATGCCTGCTGTGTCCAGTGGAGCAGTGCCCACCTCTGTCCTCGTGACCTGCTGCCCTATTCTCACCCAACATTGCGCTGTAGTGCCGCTTTCTGTACTTACGGTCCACATCGCTTGTTTCCGGCTCACTCGCCTCCTTGTTCTTGTAGAAGGTGAACTTGCGGGAAAAGAGGTTCTTTTTACGCTTGTCATTGAGGGACTGCTGAGGAAGAGAAGGAAGGGGAGGGCAAAAGAAAAGAAGGGAAGGGAAAGAGGGCTGTCTAATGTCCATATGGGAAAAATAAAAGATGACTGTTTTGCTCTTGGCTTTGTGGACCTCTGATGACTTGATCAAATGCCACTGGCATTGTCATTCAAGATACATTTGACGATCAATTTCTCATAGATAGGTGTTTACTCAATTAATGGAGGACGTCACAAAGTAAGAACTGTACATGAAATGCATGATGAACTGAAGTGGACAAATGAATGGATTTTGAGTCGAAGACTCAAAAAAAGCTAGCAGCAGGAAGACTAAAAGCATTCAGATTTGCATGCAGAGGGTAAAAAGCATGTGAAGGCCTATAACTGCTTTGGTTGTAGCAACATGCCACAAAACAAAGCAAGTTGGGCTGATACATTTTTCAAAATATAGTATGAAATCCTTTGCTGTGAACAGAGCGTGTATGTGAAATTATTCAAGTAATAGTAACTACATGGCTCTGTTCTTAGGCAGTGATGATGACGCACCAGGACTATAGGTGCCTTTCTATTATTACCCAGTGATCAGTTATAAGCCTGGTTGTTTGCACTGCAACACCGTGAGTTACTGGAGAGCATGGCATGGTAGGCAGAAGGAGAAGAGTGTGAGGAAGAAGGACAGGAGAGGAGGAGGTGTGGCATACAGAAGGACGAGCAGTCCGACATCAATGGCAAGCGTATTTGTCCTTCGTTTTCCTATCATGCATGTTCTGTCGGCTGTTAGATAATCTGGTGTTTTGACTTCTATGCCTCATAAATGAGTTATAGATGTATTACAGTATTGTTATATGTGTTATATATAACATATGGCCGTTTTTGGGCCTGCAAAACTTGCAGCTATGCATGCTGTTAATTTAGACCGGACCATTCATATGGCAGACTGATTAGTAAACGTCATCCAGAATATTACATTCCACTGAATGCACTGACTGAGCATTATTAAATGTGAGTTAATATAAAATGGTCAAACTTTCACAGAGGTAGGAACATTATCCAACACTAATTCGTAAAGTAATTTAAAATGCATTTCAATGTCATTCAAGATACACAATAGTTCTAATCCCTAGTGAGTTGCCTACTTTCACAGCATTTTAGACATCATAATACTGAGGTTGTTCCATAAGGAAGGAAACAACATTGTGCTGCTTTCTAAGATACCTTGTTTTGGCCAAAATCAACATGTACACTACCAATGTAATTGATAAAAATTTTGGGGTCAGTCATTTTTTTTTTTAAAGAAATTAACACCTTCATTTAGCGAGGATGCATTAAATTAACATTTTTGTTACAATAGATCAAAAAATTAAGAATCATAATATATTATGCAGCACAATCTGTTTTCTACATTGATAATAAGAAACGTTTCTTAGCATAGAATTATTTCTTAAGAATCATGTGACATTGAATAGTGGAGTAATGGCTTTGTCAGCACAGGTATAAATAACATTACAAAAACTACTTATTTTAATTTGTAATAATATTTCACAATATTACAGTTATTTTATTTTATTTTCAAAAAACGACCCCAAACTTTTGAACAGTAGTGTCTGGTTAGCAGAATACAATCCCAGGACACACTGTGAGCTCAAAACTTTATTCAAGATGGCAGGCATGTTGAGAAAAATGTCGATTAATAGAAAAGTATAGAAAATCCTAACACAACTTGACCCAAATTTACCCAATATTTAAGTGTGCTAGGTATTTTTTTTCTTTATTACATTATTGTCAAATTATCTTACAAAATGAACAACAAAATTTAAGTGTCAAGTCTTTTGTGTGGTTCTTTACTTATGGAAAATTATCGGAAAAAGTGTTGCAAATCAGTCACGAAGTTCAAGTTCAGTAAGGATGTGGTCTTAAAAGTCAAAGCAACTCACTAGGTTTTAGAACAGAATATTGTTCGTATCTTAGGTACTGTATGCATGTATGAAATGGTTCACTCACCCCTTTTTCTCGTGACTTGGAGTTAAACTTAACTGTCTTTAACCTGGCTCTCTCCTTCTTCTCCACTCTGTAGAGAAAACACAAGGATCTCAGATAACAATAGCTGTTATCCACTTTAAATTCATGTTACACTGCATTCTTCTTCATCAGGACAGATGAGGGATTTAAAAAAAAAAAAAATCAAGTCTTTTTGTACCTGCAAATTATTCGCAGAAATATTTCTTTTGTTACTTGTTTACCTAATTGTTGATTTACTCATTTATTTAATAATTTACTTAATTTTATTATCATGGAAAATTAAATCATTGTCTATTATTTTGCGAGCATGATAAAGGTGATAAAGAAAAATGCCACATCACAATATTGAAAATATTTCCATTTTAAACTAAGGAGGCGAGCCAGTGAATATCACACAAGCAATGTGCAAATTCTGCTTATTCTCTTAGAGACGATGAGAGATGAATCTAATTTATTTTCTTAATATTTCTCTTGTGGCCCATAATGAAAAAATGAGAAGAGAAGTATTTCGTGTAAAGTTGTTTTTGTAAAGAGGAGTAAGCTAATCAAACCTATCTAACCTAATATAAACAACACATGCACTCTTTTTGCTACTGTAGAGAGACTGACAAACCCCCCAAGCCAGATTCCCAGTGCAATGCTCTCAGAGAGCAAGTGCAGTGAGTTTGCTTTTTTCTTCTCTGAGAAAATCAATAATATCAGAAAGGTGATCAGCTCATCCTTGAGCCGCACTGGGGTCAGACAGATCAGACAACAGCCTGAGAAAGTAGTCACTATGTCTGATTTCAAAGAAATTGATGGCAAAATTTCGGAAGAAATCGTACAGCACCTTAAAACATCAACCTGCGCCCTTGACGCACTTCCCACATCTTTCTTCAAAACTGTTACACAGATTAAAAGCAGATCTTCTAGAAGTGGTAAATGCCTCACTTCTCTCTGGGAGTTTTCCGAACTCCCTGAAAACTGCAGTTGTCAAGCCCCTCCTGAAAAAGAGCAATCTGGATAAGACCATATTAAACAACTATAGACCGATCTCAAATCTTCCTTTCATAGGCAAGATCATTGAAAAAGTTGTCTTCAATCAGCTGAACAAATTCTTAAGCTTGAATGGATACTTTGACTACTTTCAATCTGGTTTCCGACCGCATCACAGCACAGAGACAGCGCTCATAAAGATAATAAACGATATTCGCTTAAATACTGACACAAGCAAATGATCAGTTCTAGTACTACTCGACCTCAGTGCTGCATTTGACACTGTCGATCACAACATACCTCTTGACAGGCTGGAAAACTGGGTCGGGCTTTCTGGGATAGTCCTAAAATGGTTCAGGTCATAATTAGAAGGGAGAGGTTATTATCCGAGTATAGGAGAGCATAAGTCTGAGTGGACATCTATGACATGCGGAGTCCCTCAAGGCTCAATTCTTGCGCCACTCTTATTCAACCAGTACATGCTCCCAATGAGCCAAATAATGAGAAAGAACCAAATCTCTTACCACAGCTATGCAGACGACACACAGCTCTACTTAGCCCTATCGCCTAACGATTACAGCCCCATTGACTCCCTTTGCCAATGCATTGATGAAGTAAACAGTTGGATGTGCCAAAACTTTCTTCAGTTAAACAAAGACAAAACTGAAGTCATTGCGTTTGGAAACAAAGATGAAGTTCTCAAGGTGAACGCATACCTTCAGTCTAGGGGTCAAACAACTAAAAACCAAGTCAGGAATCTGGGTGTGTCTCTAGAGTCAGACCTTATTTTCAGTAGTCATGTCAAAGCAATAACTAAATCAGCATACTATCATCTGAAAAATATTGCAAGAATTAGATGCTTTGTTTCCAGTCAAGACTTAGAGAAACTTGTGCATGCTTTCATCACCAGCAGGGTGGATTATTGTAATGGTCTCCTCACTGGCCTTCCTAAAAAGACCATTAGACAGTTGCAGCTCATACAGAACGCTGCTGCCAGGATTCTGAGCAGAGCCAGAAAATATGAACACATCACACCAGTCCACAGGTCTTTACACTGGCTGCCAGTTACATATAGAATTGATTTTAAAGTATTATTACTGGTATATAAATCATTCAATGGCCTAGGACCTCAATACATTGCAGATATGCTCACTGAATATAAACCCAACAGATCACTCAGATCACTAGGATGACATCAGCTAGAAATACCAAGGGTTCACTCTAAGCATGGTGAGTGTGCTTTTAGCTACTATGCCAGCCGTAGCTGGAACCAGCTTCCAGAAGAGATCAGATGTGCTCCTACAGTAGTCACATTCAAATCCAGACTCAAAACACTTCTGTTTACCTATGCATTTACTGAATGAGCACTGTGCCACTGTTCATCCGACTGTTTGTACTGTATTTTATTTAATGTTTTAATTATTCTAATTTTATTTGATTATTTCTGTATTTTATCTTTTATTCTAAACTGTTTTAATTATTCTGATTTCTTTTGTTTTAATTTCTTCTATGAAAAGCACTTTGAATTACCATTGTGTATGAAATGTGCTATATAAATAAACTTGCCTTGCCTATCTTTTATTATCCTCGCTGCGCATCGGTTATATGGTGATGCTCTATGAAATTTTTGCGGGGCAAATTAATTGTAAAATTAATTTAATAACAAAAGTAACATAATAATAATAATTTAATACATTGATTGGAAATGCCAAATCCTCTTGACATCTCTGACAGCTGATGTTTTTGACGATACACAATATAATCGCCTATCTGAGCAACCCATAGGGGGTTATCGTGGGCCCTGCGTGCCTGTCCGCTACGCCACTGTGAAGGGCTTAACGAAGTCCACAAGGCAGGGCATCAAAACGATTAATTGTTTTATGCAAATCCACACGAATGGCCAGTTCAATGTTCAGTCGCCCACTGCAATGGCCAAGAATCACTTCTGTCTCAGTCGGCGCAAGCAACAATTTCACATGATGCGGTGTTCATCAGCAGTCAAGAATAACTTAAAGAGGCTGCCAATGTTTCCTAGACTGTGGACTAGCTTTGACTCTCTGAACAGTGAGATTTTCTAGCTTGCGCCATTGAACGGGCCATTCATGTGGATTTGGATCTCGCTCAGGACGCTGTCTGTGGAGGCCTGACTAACGTCTCCAAAGAGCCGACGGCTCACATCAATTCTCATCTTCTGCATGAGTGACACTTGTCTGCTCAGTTACCAGTCCTTCTATAAGCAATTTCTGTTTTTGTTTTCCTAGAGAAGTAATTATCCAGCGTATTGGGACGCTTAGCCATTTTGTCCGATCATTTACTTTTCCCTAATAGTCATACTAACGATGATAACTGAAAAGTAACCTATTGCTCTTATTTTGTTCTGCTGCCCCCATCAATGCGGAGATGTACATATAAATACATATTTAATCATTTTCAAATCGAAATGCCTCCCATGCAGGTGTAAACAGGGTCTAAAACGTTTTGAGCTTGTCCACTTTCAACCACTTCCAGAGGTAGTGGAAAAACGAATGGATTGCTTTTGTAGTGTAAACGCTCATGCGGTCCCCTACTGACCTACTGCGTAAACATTATGGGAAGCGCACTAGCAAGATGGGATTTAAACTTAGTTGGCTGGAGACCCAAGTTTGATTTGAAGATAAAAAACGTCCCAAGGGTGATGTTCTCTCTCCATTCCTGATTTCTAACACGCATTTACATCGTCAACGTGGTCTTCAGCTGTCAGAGCAGAAACAAAATCTGATGCTTCCGTATGTTTTTCTGTCGTCTCCGGGCGTGTTTATATGTAAATTGCATGAGCTTACTTCATCCATTAGATTGAAAAATCTGAAAAAGTCCATCCATTTACCCGCCCATAGACCCTCCCCTCGAAGAAATCAGGACACAAGTGGTTGAAAGTGGACAAAAGCGACGGATTAAAACACCAGGAGTGAAAACACATCATTAATACCAGGTGTAAACAGGGTCGAAGACATGCACTTTAGGCTACAGAGGGTAAGTTATCAGCTAAGCACTCAGTTGCTGGAGGATTGTGATTGTGATATTATTTGGTACAAATACAAAGTTTACAAAGTAAACCTTAACAATCCTGTGTGCGTTTATTTATTTGTTAGTTTTTTTTCCCATTTTTTTAAGCTTCAATCTCTCACCTTCTCTTGCTGGGGATAACGCCCATTTCCTCCACCTCTCCTTGAGGAGTGACCTGCCGTGCCTGCCACCACTCATCATCTGAAGCATTCACCACGTGCAGGATGTCCCCAAATTTGAAGTTCAGGCCTTGGCTAGGCAGCCCTGAATCCTTAGTTTTATCATAATCAAACAGTGCCCTGCAGAAAAAAGTCAAAATAAGACCACAGGATAAACAAAGACTAGATAATTGATGCATTGTGGTGAAGTCTGACAAGAACCTTTAAAAATTGCTGGCCCATTTAAATCAGGAGTGTCAAACTCAGCTCCTGGAGGGCCACAGTCCCACTGAGTTCACTTCCAACCCTGCTTCTACACACATACCTGTAGTTTATAAATAAGCCTGAAGGACTTGATTATCTGGATCAAGGGCGTTTACTTAGGGTTGAAGCTAAACTCTGCAGGTCTGTGAACCTTAAGGAGTTTGACACCCTGATTTACAATAGTGTGTGAACTGTAAATATTTAAAATCAATTGTGAAATTTATTAAAAACACTACATTTAGGGCTTGTTGCCACCAAGGACGATAACTATAAAGACAACAATAAAGATGCAGTTCTAAAAATCGTTCTAAATATAAAAGAAAAGTAGAGTCCACCCCACACGATATCACTGGAATCAGAACAATATTTTTCCTGCTGGTGAACGATAAAAAAAAAGGACAACCAATCAGAATCCATCCTGCTTTAAAGAGCATGAGCATTTAAAGTGGCAGATGACAAAACTGCAAAACGCGCTTACAAAAACAGAACATGTCCGTTGGTGTGGACGCTAATGTAGTTGTCATTACAGCTATCGTTCTTAGAGTAAACGGTCCTTTAAAGTTGGTATGAAACATAAATTGCGGCCTTTTTTCCCCCTAGCTTCAGTGACTAATATCTGAGTGAAACAGCTTCTTGAATGATAAAAAAAAGTAGGGCGACACTTGATATCCATCAGGTATTGATGGTACCGTTGGATCGCTGTTGTAAGCTAATTGCTGCGATCTGCTGTAAGTGACAGGTTGCTAGAGGAGATGTTTTATTGCCCTTGTGCAGTGCTCAAGTCATCAGAGAAGAGAAGTCATTGCGAGATTAAAAAATGTATGATGTGCACAAATAAATTATTTATGATAACTGCAATATTCCCCCCCAAAAATAAGAATTGTCCATTTTAATTTCATGGTGACTTTGCATGCTGGTGACCAGTCCCTTGTAACATATTGGTGGATATTTGTCCAGTACCTGACGTATAGTGATCTCTTTTGATTGGTCCTCAGGGATCCTGAGCCTGAACTGATGCTACTGTTCATCATCTGCTCTCTTAGGTCATGGATCTTGGCTTCAAATCGGCTGTACTCTAAAAACACAAGGCCACAAACTTCAATACTGCCCATCTCCCAGAATGCTGCAGTTGAATGCAGTCATGAGACGTTTGTGTGTATAATAGACTTCACAGAAGAATATTTGTCTATAAAAAATTGTTTTCAACAAAACACACGATCAGATTTATACCAATATATACACGGCTGGTGTTTTTATGATACCATTTTATGGCGAATACATGTATTTAACATATCTAATCTAATCAAATCTCCAAAGAACATGGGATTTCTGCCTTTATGGGTTTTTAAAAAAGGACACTAGTCAGTTAAAAGCACATCTTCTCCAAAATTGTTTATCACGGGGAATGCAGGAAAGAACAATAACAAATTTACTGGCATTGTTAACAGTATAATAATGGTCTGTAGGACGAGTTGTACGGTCAGCCTTGGATGATTCAATATACAAATCTAATTTTTACGAGTTCTATTTCAGACCCTGACCTGACTTAAAGACTCAAATGAGTCAATTGATGGCTATAAAACTGGAGTATTGGTTTATTGGCTTTTTACTTCTCGCAACAACATAGCTAAGAGACTCCTGCTGATCGGTGATTGATTTCTGTTTTGTTTTTAAATGGGTGATCAAAATGATTGACATGGCACTGTTTTACATTAAGAAGGACTCACCCTCTGGTCTATACTGGGCAACGATGGTAACGGTTTGTCCGGCGTTCTTCAGGGTTGCTGCAGCCTGTTCATGAGTGGCACTGCGTAAGTCTATTCCATTCACCTAAGAAAGGGACAGTCGCTTTAACATCTACAGGGCAAGCAGTATGACAGTGGTCTGCAGACTGTTCAGCACTAAGCTCAGTATGTCCGCTGAATACTGTAAGAAATACTTCTGATAAGAAACTCATCTTCAATGTGAGAGTGGCCACTGAAATACTCACAGACACCAGCCGGTCTCCCTTCTTCAGCTCTCCGCACAGGTCTGCAGGGCCTCCGGCCAGGATGAAGGAAATAAATATGCCCTCTCCATCCTCTCCACCCACTATGTTGAAGCCAAGCCCTGTAGAGCCTCGATGCAGCACCACCTTCCTGGGTTCCCTGCATGACAAAAAAAAAAAAAACCCATATGTCCTTATATACTAAACTTACTGACTCATGTAGGATTGATTTGTACACAAACTAAACATCGAGTCCGAAACAAACAGCTGGCAAAAAATCCTTACATTTTCCTGAAATAAAAAAAAATGATGTGCTGTGTTCTTTGTATTGTATGTGTCATTATTAACAATATTGTGAAATTTTACTACAATTGAAAATAACGGATTTCTATTTTAATATATTTCGAAATGTAATTTATTCCTGTGATGGCAAAGCTGGTCTCCATTGTCACATCTGTGTTTCCGTTCTGACTTTGAAATAGGGTATTCATGTAAAACACAAGAACACAAACGTCAGTCAATACTGCCCATTTCCCAGAATTCTACTGTGGAATGCAGTCATAAAATACTTCACAGGAGATTATTTGTGCATAAAAAAATGGTTTCAACAAAACACATGAACAGGATTATACCAATATACACACGGATGGTGTTGCCATGATACCATTGTATGGCTATACATTTAAAGAGTTTTCAAAGAGTTTACAGTATCTTTAGATAGCGTACAAATGTAAGTGGTGCAAAACAACCACTGACAGGTAATGCATGAAATGCAGGAATCCTGTCATTTTTGGCTGATGCCTGCAAGAATCTCAGAAAAAGATGTGATATAACCATCAACAAAGCACCTTTTATATGGAGCAAATAACATACTATAATAATATACAAGCATCATATTTCTGCTTTCAAGTGAATATAATTGCCTTGAATATATTGCTCCTGTATGTCCATTGTGTATTACTGTTTATGTGATTTCCAAACTGAAAGGCAAAATGAAATTATTTTCTTGGTAATCGATATTATGCCACAATAAACGTTGCTTTAAGAGTGCAGGATCAGTGTATATAACTGGCCTCTTGGAGGCACTGCTGGTTTACTCTACTGCACACAGCCTTGTTCTACTACACCATTAAAAGAATCCCTGTGGCTATCTTACAATACTGATACTGTAGTCAAACACCATTTGATCACATCAGCTTTTTCCTATTAAATAGAATATTCCTCTAAAAAACAACACCAACAACACTGAACACAATGACATCTAGAATGCTCTTTTCAGGCTACTTTGTACGGTATGCTTGATTATTGTGCTAAAATTCAAATCCCCCTGTGCACCTAAATGGTCAGATTAATAGAACTGTTTGTTCTGTTGGATTACGACAAATCTTGTTTATTCATTTTCTGGCAAGCTGGTTAAGAGGCTTGATGATGCGCTGCGGTTTTTATGAAAATGAACCTACACGTGACATGGATGGGCTAAATTTGGAGCTTATTAAATCGCTAAATCGGCACAGACGTGTCATTTCAGGTCGGATTTCTCTAAAGGTCTGCTGTTGCATCTGGATAAATGTTTTAACCACACTCTTTTTTGCATCCAGTTTGATTTTGGATTGTGTCCTCTTAAAGTGGGGTAATTATCAAATCAAAATGGGGTTAACCCTGTAAAATCAATACAAATGTTTATCAGACATAGAGGGAGGGGCTGAAAGGGGAACTGCTATCTGCCCTCACATTTGACAACTTCCACAGTGTTGTAAATAGCAATTCGATATGCCAGTGAACTCTTATCAAAGTTCATAGAGCTTCGTGACATCATCCTGAACATCACAGGTGAGCATCAGAGCACTGACCTGCTCAGGCAACCCTTTATACAAATAATAATGAACAGCTTGAAGCTTCCCATTTGTTGAACTCACAAACAATAAGCTTATAAGAACAGGATTAATCTGGTATTCAACTGGTGATCGCGCCATCAGTGTAGTCTGATAAATGAATATGAGCTGGCCCTTTTAATGAATCACTGAAAAAGGCTCACAAACTACTCTTTCATTAAGTATTTATGAGTATATCATTTTAAAATAACACACTGTTATGTTTTTGTTTGTGTTGATCATTATCTGTTAAATAGGGTATTTTATTGTTGCTAATTTTTAAAGTTTTACCAAGGTACCTTTATAATTTAAAGCATTAGATGACAGGAAATGTCTCTTACATGTAAGCAAAATGCTAAATCGTAATTGAATGTGGAAATATGTATTGATACCCAGCCCTAGCAAGGACTATGATTAGATTTGTGTAATAAAAAGTTTATTTAAAATTTAATGGTGTAAAACGTTGGTCTATACAGACAGACGGTGTTGCATCGTGCCTCATTGTTGAATTGTGGCAAAATAGCACCCCAGTAGGTTTATGTAGCCAATTTTGAGTAAATACCTGGAAACATCATCTTCCCCCGCAGTGGTATTTAGGGTCGGGGAGTAGCGTCCAGAATGCACTGGGGGCATCGGCTGGCTCAGATAGCTTGGAGGGCTGATATGGTTTTCCATGTGTTGGGAATAGGCTGGGAAAGAGAAAAACAAGTTCAACGTGTCACCGAAACAAGTCTATAACGTCTTGATCTGCATTCCCCAAGAAGCTTGCACCAATAATTTCTAGGATCTCAAAGAACTTTACCTAATCCTGCAAAATTGCACAACTATGCTCTTCAGTGGTTTGCATACCCAAGCTAAACAGACACACGTTGACAGTAAATGATACCTTGGCCTGAGCTTTTAACACCTGGGCCTCCACTGTGGCTCCGCTTACATAGCTATCCATGTGGGTGAAATAGACCTGGAGGTCAGGGTGAAACTGAGCCTAAACTATCCCTATCTTACCTGTCTTTGTCTCTCTGTAAATGTCTCATTTGAAGCAAAGTTAGCTGAGCTCATGACAAAAGGCTGTCCGGGTATATCGGAGAATCCTCATATGAGCTCTGTTGATTGGAAATAAGTGTGATCCAAACTTGCATAATGACAGAATGATGGTAAATGGGATGAAGGAAGGAGCTAGATATAATAGATGATACATCAACCAAGACGAGTAAATGAATAGTTTTCCCAACATCGCTAATAATGTCTGTCTGTTTGTTGATATTTGCCATCAACAGTTACATTGGTAATGTCACTAGCGTGTAATGCATGCTTAAACATGATTAACGTTGTAGTGGTGAAAGGCAGGGTAACAAAGCTCCCATCTTTGACCATCAAAGCTCCCGAGAAAGATTGCTCTCTCCTGTAATGAGATGTGACACCACTTTAGTGGGATGAGACCAGATACGTGCTCTCAGAGTCCAAGATTCAAGACCAAAATGTATTCAGAAAGAAAGGGACAATTTTTAACTTAGATATAATATAATATAATATGTATTATAATTTAATATATTATACAATTGCTGAAATAAAATGTAAGTTAAATTCCCTGAATTATCTGGTTATCCATTGGCAAAGATCTAGGTAAATTCCCATGCTGAAAGCAAACATCTTTCTCCTAATGTATTGATGAGTGATATTGATATGTGATATTTGATGAGCGATACGGAACTAAATTGAGCTGCATAATTACACTATTGTCTTCTGTTCGTACATCTGAATTCGAATTTGTTGCATAATTGATGAATTTCACAATTACGCTGTTATTTTCCTGCTTATTAATGTGAAGCTGCTTCGAAACAATATGCATTGTATAAAGAGCTATATAAATAAAAAATGTGAGATAGTCTTAATTAAATGTAATTCCAATTTGTTTCTCCAAACCCATGTTAAAGCATTTTATTCATCTATGTGTCTATCCAGGTCTTATTCTACTGTTTGTCCTGTGATCTGAGCTCTATGATGGTTGTGAGATGTATATGTGGGCCCAGTTGGCTGGGAACAGCAGTGACAGTAGCTTTTTCTTCTAAAGTACTGCACTATGGCATATAATAGAACGAGGGGTTTAGCTGCAGAAACCTCGCTTTACCCTCAGGCGGAGCAGAGCAGAACAGAGTGGCACGATTTAAAAAAAAAAGCACAACAGATGGTAAAATGCATGCTTTATGGCTCTCCATGGGGACAAAAATATAATCTACTAACACGAAGGCTCCCCCTCTGCAACACTAACCAAATAAAGCAGATCAGTGTGCCCAAAAACCATACTCAAAAAAGAAAAGCGCTTGCACACCATCTACAAGCTATAAACAGCGTTATTACCATTCTGAGTCAGGATGCTGAATGATAGTGCACACTCAATATTATTAAACAAATTATTTCTCATTCATTAACTCGGACTCAGATTGGCTCTCTGAGGCTAGTGTGCCATCGTTCCACATGCTGCCCTCACTGCATTAGGAAATTGCTGCTTGGATTAGCAATACAGACTTGACCATGTGATCCCAGCCATGATTTAGTTTGCTATTTGTCTTTCAAGCCAAGCAGAGCAAAGCATCCTTGTCTGCTGGCTCCACTATTATGTATGGATGGGTCTCAGAGATGGTGTGAGTCTTTCTCTAGCTATATCAACCCTAGCCATCTTCCACAACCTAATGCCTGCTCATCATTTTTAAACTCTTTTTAACACTTTTCGGCACCGAATGAAACACTGAATGTACGGATTCATGCTAGGGTTGCCTCTCCAAAGGATAGAGGTAATATTGTTGTGATGCAATGGTAGTAGAATAAATAGCCAAAAATAGACAGTGGGGATGTGGTTCTAACCGAAGGTTGTTGCTTGGATGGAGGCAAATCTGAATGTAAGCTTGCAGTCTATTGTAAGAAAGGGGCAGGGTTTAAGCGGACTAAATTATTAGAGAAATCCAGTATACATCACCAGAGAAAAGCCTGTAATTTCACTGGAAATTAAGTTGAATTGACATTCTGATTTAAAAGGACAAGTTTCTGTGATCCTCCTTATTAGGGTCAGGGACCATTTCTCTTCTAGTAGTTTTGAACTGATTTCTAGACTTCATCTGTGTCTAATAGGTCGCAAATTGTGACCGATATGGGGGTGGTTTTGTCTAATTGTCTTTTACACAAGGGGGATCAGTGCAAATGAGCAGAGTTCTGCAAACTTTGACTTTGAGAAAGTAGTCATCCTTCATCGTATTAGGGTAAATGGCAAGCATCCTTTTTAAGGATTAAAAACGAATGTGTCTAAAGTGTCTAAAGAGTTGTGAAGGGCACATCAGAAGAGGTAGAGAAATCAAGGGCTTTTTATGACGAAAGCGATGGTGTGATGTTGTGCCTGTATGAGTCTGGGGTCTACAGCCGTTGGAGGGCTTAGCAGTGGAGAATAAGGGTGGTTGATTATGTAAATGCACTGTGGGCACCCGTGGGGTGGGTACAATAACTTTGAGGTAACTTTCATTCAGCAGACTTTAGCTTACTGGAAAGTTATTCTGTCCATCTTCAAAAGTCAAGATATTGTAGGTAGTGCTTTGAAGCTACAGCACAAAGCTAAAGTTTCAGATGACTTGCGTCAGGCTCGCATCTCTCAAAACAAGCAGCCTGTGGTGCTTTGACATCCACATGAACAGCACTGCAGATGAGGGTTGTTAACACAAGTGGCATTCTCATGCTCCATCAGCGCAGTTGTTTCATTCTCATGTCTATGAACACATGCGTCACATGGACATCTTTGACCTGCCACCTCTCGCCAGAGCCATTAAGATAAAAATATTTGGAGTAAGAATAAGCATCTTGCGTATTGAGTTTATATTTGCAACAGATGTGTAAAATAACTTCATGTATCTAGATACACAGAGGATCAGCTACAGACATACATGCTGATGCATCAATCATTGTCTCAGCTCTGAAAGGCCAACAACAAATGGTGTCAAAGTTGAAACTGCTTAACTTGGGCATTGCATTACAATGCTTGACCCATTTACAATGCAGTGCCAAAGGTAATACTATAGCTCGACGTTCATCTGTGTTCACCCGGGTTTTTTTCAGCTCTAGTAGTCAGACAAAAAAGCATCTCAAAAGGTTGCTTCCCGTTTAGCTCAATGGTTCTCACACTTTTTGACACAATATTCGAAGACTCCATATACGGCAAGATATTTCCAGTTTTTTTCCATAAATATTTCTGTTTATGAAAAAGCTGCTTAACAAAGTTAATTAACATGGTTTATTTTACAGTGCTTAAAATAATTAACCAAGATTCATTTTCAAGTTATGTAACTGTTCTTCAATAAAAACAATATTTACTGAGGAAAATAATGGAAAATGTTTTCAGTTTAAATTTGTATACTCCTTATATCATTCTAAGTGTTTTTAGTGCATTATTATAGATTAATAAAATATTTTTACTATGTTAAAATAATCTTTTATTTAAATACTTTCAAGTCATCCACCCCCCTCGGAAATTTGGTAGAGAACCACTGGTTTAGCTGTTTGTAAGAATGAATCCTGTGTAAATGCCCCCAGAAAAAAAAAAAACATCCAAATGGGGTCAGGTGAACCTGAAATTAGCCTAATTAGGGCTTCTTTAAGATCAACTGGTTTAATAGTCATTCAGGCAACCAACCAACTGGTCTATTTTGAACGTGTGTTTTGCACATCCCTAGTTGATTGACACATAAAGATGATATTGTCATGGAGATCCCAGTCTCAGCATTACTCCAAGTCATTAGTCTCATGTTTAAGGACAGGAAGACACACGGAGGGGCATTTGTGCAGCGGTGACTTCACCTCCTCTGCACTCCTCTGTCACTTCTGTGACTTTTCTGATGTTAGTCAGGTCATTTTATAGAGGAACTCACAATTGGTGATGTCAGGAGGAGCAAAACTGTCATTCATGAAGACACTATTGGGTTTAGCCACTTTCAAGTAGACCACGTCTGGGGTATTTTTCAAGGCAGTCACGGCATGCTCATGGGTAACCTCTTCCAGACAGGAGCTATTCACCTAAGACCACCAAAAACACACACAAACACAGACTTTAGTCTATTTATCAAGCACATGGTCAGCAATAAGCACTGTCCTTTATCTTACAGCAAGAAGTTTGTCTCCTATCTGCAACCTCCCATCTTTGTGTGCAGCGCCACCTTCAATGATCTTAGTGACGTAGATGCTGTTGTCCCCTGGGATGTGCTGATTCCCAACACCCCCTGCTATACTGAAACCAAGACCTGGGATAAACAAAGACACAGACGAAAAAAAAAAAGGTTAATTGATGGCGACAACAACATTTATATTTAGCTCTAATACATTTGCCACTATACCTAAAACATGCAAAAATCAACCAGACAACATGAGAAAAAAAGCTATTATTAGTAGCTAAATAATCAACAATATCTGTCATAATGAACATTCTCACACACACACGCAAACAAATTACAAATGCTATGCTATTATCTTAAATTTGAATACAGAAAAAAAAATTGTTGCATAAATCTGTCTATAAAACCATAGGAGGGGAATGTTTCCATGGCAACAGCAGCTTAAAGTCTTTGGAGTGTTGCGGAAACTTTATGGCTGGCCTTAAAATAGCCCCATTGCGTATTGTGTGTGTGTGTGTGTGTGTGTGTGTGTGTGTGTGTGTGTGTGTGTGTGTGTGTGTGTGTGTGTGTGTATATATGTATATATAATTTCCCGAGAGGGGACAATGTCTATGGTCTCTAGTTAAAGCGTGAACAATAGTACACTCTTAACTCTGATCTGAAGAAATGATTTAGCAGCACTCTTGCTTCCTCAGTGTAATGCTGGGAAGGAATAGAGGTTTTGATTAAGGAGGAATAAATACCTAGAAAATGCCACATTTGGCTGGCTGAAACTAAAACTCTGTTGTTATACCCTATTTATCCTTTTTAAAAGAGCAAGAGCCACAATTATAACTTTATACAGTTGTAATCAAAATTATTCAACCCACATTGCAAATCAGGTTTATTGGGAAAAGTTACAGACATAACAGCAAAAGGATGTTCTACTCAGTACTAAAGATGCTTGCCATGAAAGGGCTGAATAATTTTGAGACTGCAGAAGTCATTAAAAGTTGCATTTTCAATTGAATTTGGCGAAACCACTTGAAACATATGTTGTGTTGAGCTATTTCAATTACTTTTGTTTTATTTGTTCATTGAAAACAGCTGAAAGTCTGTAAATTTTGCCAATAAAGCTGATTTGCAATGGGGGTTGAACAATTTTGATTACAACTGTACATAAAAATTTAGAACATTAGAGACTAGTCAAGTCTATTGTGAAGTTAAGACTTGCAACATGATGCACATTAATTCTGATCAATCATTGTTGATTGGCAAGATGTATAAAATAATAATAAAAAACAGTATAATTACAGGTTTTTCATGCTATTCTTAACTCTGGGTTGGCATAGTTTTAACCCTGGGATAAAATTGCTTTTAACCCGGGGTTAAGCAACGTTTCCCACATTTATACACTTTGAAATTAAACTATGTGGTGCCACAATGTTTCGAGTGTAGTAGAATGAAACAAACATTTCTGCAACTGAAAAATGATCATGAATATTTAATGAGTACATTTTTGGAATTTTGGAAAAGCTCTCAATGCTGAAAGTAAACATCAAACAGTGATGGAAAACATGCTAACTAAATAGATGAAGAGATTCAAACACAAAGATGTTGCGAGCTATACACGTTGTACTTGTCTAATCAATGTTATTAACCAAATTCATACACAAATAAGCATGGACCTATCATTTAACAGTGTGAAACAGAATCCCAAAAACTGACTACCCAAGATTACCAATTGCAATTAAAAACTGACCTAACGTTTAGAATTGCTAAGACCTTCAATATCCCAGTTACACTGTTAAAAGTCTAAAATAAGATACAACGATCAACAGCAGTAATGAGGAGTTGGTTGGTTTTACTGTACCTTTGGGTCCTTTTATGAGCTTGATCTCCATGAGTTTCTCTGATGCAGACTTTCTCCTCCTGACATACAGTCTGACCAGTGACCCTGCCTCCTTCAATGCTTCCACAGCCTTACTGTGGGTCACGTCCCTGACATCAGCCTCGTTCACTCGCAGAATCACATCATTCACCCTGTGTGGAATAAAGCACAGGTTAAACACATGCACAAGAAACACTGAGGTGTGTGGACATCACCATCCCATTTAACTACTCACATTGTTCAACCGAAAAGAATCATCAAGTGACCTGATACATTTTTGTTACTCTGTTGACAAAAAGTCAACTGTGTTGTTTCTCAAGTACAGCTAACAGAACCAAGACATCACAAAGGCAAACTGACCATCAACAGCAAACTCTTTAAAGTTTTAAAGTTGAAGTTTGTAACTTTTCATATTCTGTATGACTTTCTTTCTTCTATCTTTTTAAACCAATCGGTTTGCTTCAGAAGACATTCATTTTAATGTTAATTTTGTGTGGTTTTTGAGGCGTCAACTTGTGGGTTACGATCCCATTGCATTAAGGCGAGAAACGGCAGGCAAAAGCATGGCTGTTTTTTTTTTCCACTGGTCAATTTTGAGATTTTGGGATCTTCTTTCAGACTTGTGGTGAAAAAAAGTAACAAAAGAAATACACATTTAGGTCTTTATTTTACAACACTTTGTCTGTTTGCGTCTGTAGATTTCTCAAATTCAACAAAAGCCATCAACAGTGAGGAAAATAAGTATTTGAACACCCTGCTATTTTGCAAGTTCTCCCACTTAGAAATCATGGAGGGGTCTGAAATTGTCATCGTAGGTGCATGTCCACTGTAAGAGACAATCTAAAAAAAAAATCCAGAAATCACAATATATGATTTTTTAACTATTTATTTGTATGATACAGCTGCAAATAAGTATTTGAACACCTGTCTATCAGTTAGAATTCTGACCCTCAAAGACCTGTTAGTCTGCCTTTAAAATGTCCACCTCCGCTCCATTTATTATCCTAAATTAGATGTACCTGTTTGAGGTTGTTAGCTGCATAAAGACACCTGTCCACCCCATACAATCAGTAAGAATCCAACTACTAACATGGCCAAGACCAAAGAGCTGTCCAAAGACACTAGAGACAAAATTGTACACCTCCACAAGGCTGGAAAGGGCTACGGGGAAATTGCCAAGCAGCTTGGTGAAAAAAGGTCCACTGTTGGCGCAATCATTTGAAAATGCAAGAAGCTAAACATGACTGTCAATCTCCCTCGGACTGGGGCTCCATGCAAGATCTCACCTCGTGGGGTCTCAATGATCCTAAGAAAGGTGAGAAATCAGCCCAGGACGACACGGAAGGAGCTGGTCAATGACCTGAAAAGAGCTGGGACCACCGTTTCCAAGGTTACTGTTGGTAATACACTAAGACGTCATAGTTTGAAATCATGCATGGCACGGAAGGTTCCCCTGCTTAAACCAGCACATGTCAAGTCCTGTCTTAAGTTTGCCAGTGACCATTTGGATGATCCAGAGGAGTCATGGGAGAAAGTCATGTGGTCAGATGAGACCAAAATAGAACTTTTTGGTCATAATTCCACTCGCCGTGTTTGGAGGAAGAAGAATGAGGAGTACCATCCCAAGAACATCCCTACTGTGAAGCATGGGGTGGTAGCATCATGCTTTGGGGGTGTTTTTCTGCACATGGGACACGGCGACTGCACTGTATTAAGGACAGGATGACCGGGGCCATGTATTGCGAGTTTTTGGGGAACAACCTCCTTCCCTCAGTTAGAGCATTGAAGATGGGTCGAGGCTGGGTCTTCCAACATGACAATGACCCGAAGCACACAGCCAGGATAACCAAGGAGTGGCTCTGTAAGAAGCATATCAAGGTTCTGGCGTGGCCTAGCCAGTCTCCAGACCTAAACCCAATAGAGAATCTTTGGAGGGAGCTCAAACTCCGTGTTTCTCAGCGACAGCCTAGAAACCTGACTGATCTAGAGAAGATCTGTTTGGAGAAGTGGGCCAAAATCCCTCCTGCAGTGTGTGCAAACCTGGTGAAAAAACTACAGGAAATGTTTGACCTCTGTAATTGCAAACAAAGGCTACTATACCAAATATTAACTGATTTTCTCAGGTGTACAAATACTTATTTGCAGCTGTATCATACAAATAAATAGTTAAAAAATCAAACATTGTGATTTCTGGATTTTGTTTTTTAGATTATGTCTCTCACAGTGGACATGCACCTACGATGACAATTTCAGACCCTTCCATGATTTCTAAGTGGGAGAACTTGCAAAATAGCAGGGTGTTCAAATACTTATTTTCCTCACTGTAAATCATCCCGCTGCTCTGCGATCGCTGCATGCACCCTGTCATCACACACACCGTTAGAAAGCTCTCTCTCTCCTGTACAATGTTGACAGATCCAAATATGGTCATTTCCTTTTTATCACCATCCAATCGTGAAAGTAAAATACTCTAAATACGCAATCTCATTTTACAATATAAATCTTTAAAGCCCATTTTCTCAAAATTACTTTTCTGTCATACTTCAAGTCCGAAATCTCCACTTCAGTAGCACCTAGTTATATTATGAAGACATTTACAAAGGGATTTGTAAATATATTATTCCTAGCCTGATTTATATAACATTTTATTCCCAAAAACATGGCGATTTACATGTCTATTGACAGTATATTCTGATTTACATAAATCCATAAATCCCTCTGTAATTTTTCCCCCATCTAATATGTGAACAATGAAAAAATTATTTTGAACCTGGTTTTATCCAATACTCAGATTTATGATATATTTTATATTTATGAAAATACACTTTTGTATATTTAATTAGATAATGCCTCATTTGCATATTTAAACATTAAATTACAGAAAACTTGTAATACATTTTTTTCTCCTCTTAATGTAGGTAATCAACTAGGAAAGTTTCATGGTGATATCTGCTAGTTAAACATTCACCTGTAGTGTCTCGCCTTAAATGGACTTATTAAATGGATTTTGTTTCTGAAAAATCTGTGTTCCACTGAAGAAAGAGTCATATAAACTTGGCATGGCATGACGGTGAGTAAATGATGAGAGAGTTTCCTTTAATATGCAAAGGCAGCTATACATAAAGTCATTCATAATATGATTTCCCAGACATGTATAAACATTGTCGCTTTGTGACACCATCAAGATGCTGTTTGAGCATCCAGACAAGCCAGACACAGTAACACTTAGCAACCAATAGTTGAGTGGGACTCTGAGTATACAACAGTCAATGTTTAGTGCCGCTAGTGGAGCAGAAAGTACACAATCTTGTACTCTGTTGTTACGCTAGATTTATGTTTTACACTGATTCCTTTGGACACTGCATTACATCTTGATGAGGATCGCTTTGTCAAGCTGTTACTGAATACAAAGTCTCCTGGTGACATACAATGTTCTTTATTTTGAATGTTGCCTGCTCTGTCAATGATCATTGACCTGATAACATTAAATGCAGAACTTCAACACAGCATCTTCACACAAGAAAAGAGAATACAAACTTTGAGCATTAACCAAGACTACAATTCAATTCTCAGTGACAGCTCTAACTGGGCATGAATAATAACAAGCTATAAAAGCAAGTTATCAAGTCCATCGAAACAAACTGAAGTTATACAATTATACATTACAGTCTGTAAGTATATCAAAGTATCTCTTATGACATATTAATTAACTCTCTCTTTCACACAATTCAATTGACAAAAAAAGCATGCAGTCAGTGGCAGGGCTGGCTCTTTAAACTCTCGCTCTCTCTGTGTGTGTGTGTTGAGCTGTCAGTGTGATGCTGTCAGGACCTCAGTAGCGCTGCATTAATGAGCCTCTGCCAGCAGTGAGACACTGGAGGGCTCTATCACTTAGTAACCACTCCAAAACAGGAAAAATCCATCCCCAAACAAAACACGTAAGAGGAGGAAATCTATTACAATGCTCAATGGTCAATACAATACTATCTCATATCGAAATACATATGGAATTGATTGTAAAGTCCTCATGAAATCAAAATTGACCCTATTTAGTTTGCTAGTATTACTAGTCTTGTGTTGAACAATTAATCAGTTAATACACAGAAAAAGATTTGCTTGTCGTGGTAATCTTAAATCAAAATCTGAATATTTGCTTCTGCTCTGGAATGGCGTTCTTCTCTGATGACGTCAATTTGATAGCTTGGCTTCAGTCTGCTATGAGAGAGGGATGGAGAGGAGGAGCGCTAAGATAAAACCATGCCCTCTATTCAATATTCCGCATCACTTGGAAAATATAACAAAACTGAAGTTGGTTGCAATTTCTGGTTCGCGGGACTTTAACAGACATTTAAAAAAGTCCTCATGTACATCCAAGTATTAGGACACATTGAAAACATGTATGGACGTCATTGCATTAGATAACATTAAATCAAGATTCACACTAGTAAATAAAAAAATGTAAGTAAAAATATTGTTATAAGGAATGTGTGGTCACATGACCCTGATCAGACGCTTGTCTTAGAGGCCATTTAAGACACCAATTACAACAGAATAGAACAATAAGTAGAACATTTTAACTACTTTAACTACTTTTAGCACTTATGACACGATGGTAAAAAACTGCTGCGTCATTGACCACATGGAATTTTCAATGAATGTTCTGTTTAACAGTTTAATGTATGAAAAGCAACAGGAATAAACCAGGAAACATGTGAGAACCATAGCTTTTTTTTTTTTTGAGAACCGTAGCCTTACCGCAATCTCCCGTCCTGAGCGGCGGCGCCCCCTGGGATGACTTTGGTGATGAAAATGCTGGGGTCTTCACCAATGTGAGGGTTATCCGTGCCACCGGCAATACTGAAGCCCAGGCCTGAATTCCCCTACACAGCAGAGGAGAGGAAACCTTAAATTTGATTCTGGAGGAACATCAATTAAAACATCAATCTATGCTTTGCTCAGCGACTATGGAAACATAATGTCGGCTAAAATCAACTGGCAATGTGATATGCAAAATGGCGCTGCGTTTTAAATTAAGCGGAAATTACAACGTTTAGGCCAAAATGGAAATTCAAAAATATGAATGCAATGCATTGGAAGATGTGTCATATTTCATTTATTTATGCTATGCTATTATCTTCATTCTATAATTTGATCAAAGTAAGAAAGGAACCAATGCACCATATTTTTGGGATAATTTTAGTAAACACTGGTTTAAAACTACCCACACACTGGACTACCATAGACTTCCAAAGCACTGTACAAATAAATGTGAATTGAATTGAATTGAATTAAACTTCCATTAGACTTTAGACCAAAAAATGGTCTTCGGTGGTGGCTGATGAACAGGGCTATCCACACACACACACACACACACAATGTACACAATTATATACTATATACACTGCATAAGTGAAGAAATAATTATTTATTTAATCGACACTAAATGTGTATTAACAGGGTTTGCTTAAAACCTGTTTTAAGACGCTGACGCCCATAAGCGATTGACGTTTATTAGCATGTTGTGCAATGCATTTTTTCTTAATTACATTTTGCCGCATTCATTGTGCAGTATTAACAAAAATGCAATTTCAAATGTGTTAATTGTGAGTGTAAATGCATTTCAGAAAAATGATATATAAAAGATTGTTTTGCTACCCTTAATTCGTTAACAAATTGAAAATATCAGTCTATTTTGGCTAATGCGTTAAAATCTTCCCTATATGTTTTGTTGTTGACATCAAAGGCCACATGACTAATAAAACTATGGTATGGATTGTACCATTTAAAGTGCCTGAGTTCAGTGCATAACTTTCACAACTTGCATTTTACTTTTAAATTAAAATATTTAATTGAAATCCCACATCTAGAGTTTAATTTATTTAGCCATGGTGCTTTAACATTGTGGAGAAAGTTGCAGTTTAAACATTTTTGCACATGTATAGCACAGCTACATTCATACATCTGAAACTGTTTCATGGCCTTTTTTTGCACATTGCTTGCAGGAGAACAGTGAGGTAGATTTGCATTTTTAAGAAAATACAGAAAAAGATTTGTATCCAAAAAATCTAAATAATTGTTAGCAGTCCTAAAATAAATCCCACAATAAAAAGGGCTACAGCAGTCAACTAGCTTCACATTGATATTGTATTTGTATTGTTTTTATTGAGTTGTTGTTGCAGCCCTGGACAGAGAAATAGCTCTTACCACAGTTAAAGTCAACCCACAGTCAGTAACAATGAACAGAATTTGTTATAGTACTTAATAATGTAATTATTTCACTGCCTTTTACAGTGACACTCAAAACATGTTTAGAAGAATGCTCTAATAATGTAGATTTTTAGGTCACACGCTAACTATAAGCCAACAAGACGAAGTGCATGAAGAAACAATGCTCAGACTAAAAAACATCTCCAGTGCTCCAGTTGTGGATTGCAACATCACGTTACTCTGTTATTGCGATTAAGATGCAGGCTTAAAGTTGAGCTGACAACAGCTTGTGGAGGAGCATTGTTTATTTATGCAGAGTTAATAAATGTGCACTACAAAGCAGTGCCGAATTGGGTCACAAAAAAGCACGATGGGGATGGGAAGGGGGGTGGTGGGCCTTAGGCAGAGTCGGGGATTAAGTTTTGACTGTGGAAGGCAAGATGGTGCTCTTTTTTCCTGCCTGGTAACTGCAGAGATAGAGTGATTTGGTTAGTCGGGAGATCGTTTCTCATTCTTTCTCAAGCGCTGATGGCTCTAATGCGTTGCATTTTAATTGACAGACTTTGAGCTGTTAAATGGAGTCACTGCAGAGGAGTATTTAAAGCTTTGGTTGTGTATCCGCTTGTACTTCAGGAATGGCAGCGGGAGAAGTACACAGTAACCCGAGTCAGTGTTACACAAGCTGTTCAGAGGGGAAATAACGGAGAGAGATCTGTGATACAATTCTAAAAAGATCTGCACACTGCTCAGCTCTAATCTACAGATTTTTTTTATTGTCCTCTATGCTATGAAAATTGTTATCAGTCAATATTAAATCAAAACCAACCACATTTACTTTACCAGATTATTGTGAATGACCTTTTGGTGTATTATTTCAAAGAAAAAAAATCTGTCTGTCTTTGTTATATTACATTAAAATGAACGCTGACATGCAGTTGACACCACCCAGTTGAGCTATAAGTTCCTCTCTCCTTAATTGAAAACAGAACGCTGGTCAATAGATTGTGTTTTTATTTTGGTGCTATTATGAGGATCAGAGTGAACGACTTGCATCTACTGTATGTGTGTTAAATGAAGGTGGCTTTCTGTTGCTTGCAAAGCTGACTGCGAGCTTGTACTCGCTGCACGATTACACTGCAGGCTCACTCTCGCTCATATCCAGGGTAAATCACCACTGTCATCCCCTACATCTGTTTCATTGAACTAGTGACATCCTCATCAGCTAAAACACACATGCAGGTTACTTTACTGCTCGAACAAGTGCGGACCCAAATCAGAGTTTGAACTAAAGCCCCTTTGTGGCCTGTAGGAACTGCTGTATGGAGAAACCAGAGAACAAAAGCAGTACTAGTCAGTCCACTCACCCTTTCCAGTGTAATCTCCTCATACTCAAAGTCAGCCTCTGTACCGTTAACCTGAAAAAAAAAAAAAAAAAAACTTGTCAGACTCTTAACATACTTCCCAATTCATTATCTTTTACAGGAGAACTGTCTTCATTTCATGGATTGTTTAGTAGACTGTTGTATGTTGGGTATACAGGGAGGCAGTGAGTTCATTCAGGAAAATAAAACTTAAGGCAAACAAACCAAGTAAACCTGTAAAACTCCACCATCTCATTCTTTTTTTTTTATTACTTCTTTCTTTAAAACAACTTTGGTTATGGAGACAGCCTGGTGATAAACACATTTTGTAAAAAGCATTTGTAACTAGGGATTCACAAAGTATTTTCTTGTTATGGCCGAAAACTGATAAATAGCAGATAATAAAATGATATACTATTTTGTGTAAATAAATTAAAAATAAATCTAAAACCTAAAATCAGTCGTTTTACATGCTACAATGAATTTAAGCATTTCAACATTATAATGTACTGCAAGAAAAAATTAACGAAGATTAAGAAAGCATTGATGGTGTAGAGATAATCTAAATGTTAAAATAAAGGAAATGAACATGCACAATTATGTATCTAATATGGCAATACACATCCAGTAAATAAATAAAAAAAAACTCTAATATTGGCCAATAATCAATCCATCAAAAAATTTGTGCATCCCTATTTGTATCCGATATTTTGCTTTGTATTATGAAGAACAAAACAATGAATGAAACTGGCAACTGCTTCAAAGCTCCATTTTGCCATCACGTGGTGTATCATCTGCAAAGAGAAATGTATCTTAAGGAACCATATATGGATTTCTTATTGATTTTTAAAATTTCTGCCTTATATCCTGATCCTATAAACAAATAAAACATTATGGCCATTGACCAGTCCCAGGTGAAGAGAATATCGCTGATCATCTCCTAACAAGGCACAAATAAAGGTCTGGGTGGATTAAATGTTAAGCAAACAATCAGTTCACGTAACGTGTTGGATGCAGGAGAAAAGGCGTTGACAAGAGCCAAATTGTTATGGCAAGGCGACTGGATCAGAGTATTTCTGAAACGGCAAGGTTAGTTCATCAGTGGTGAGAATTTACCAAGAGTGGTCCAAGGAGGACCAGGGTGTTGGGCGCCCAATACTCACTGATGCATAAGGCCAATGATTTTCCAGCTATAAGTACAGTTATAGATGAAAAGTTAAACTAGAATAAAAATCTTGTAGTATCAAAAGCTCAGAAATGGTTATATATTTTGAGAAAGCTTAAGTCTTTCGATGTAAACAAATCTATACTGATCATGTTATATAGATATTCTATCGAATGAGTTTTAACTTTTGCTATGATTTGTTGGTTTTATGGATCAAGTATCAAAAGCAGATCACAATTGCAGAGAGTTGTTAACCTAGGGCCAAAAATGACAAGCTCTGTACAGGTTATTTTAAATTCTAATCAATTTTTTCAATACAACTGTTTTTCACTGTATGTCGGATCAAATAAATGCAGCCTCCGTGAGCATAAGAACTCTTTTTTTATCTTACCGACCCCAAACTTTTGAAAAGTAGTGTACACGTTACTTTGAATTTGCCATTTAATTTATGACTAGGTGTACAGATTCCTTTTGGTAGCTAGTAAATCTTCAAGTCAACAAATTCAATCAATAATAGAGATATTAACCTACATATACAGCCAACATAATGTAGTTTCCTCTAAGCAAGCCAACCTAAAAACATTATTCTCACCCCACTTGCCTTCACAACATAATTTCCACATGGAGTCAATTAAGGTCCCCGATCACATACGCCAAAAAGTCCCATGAGGCTCTGTATGCTACCCAGAACCTGCAGCACTGCTGATCCAGCAGAAAGGCTGAAGTGGAGGTTGAATGTGTGGTGCTTGATGAGGAAAAACAGACGTAGTGGCCCTGAGTGGCACAATCAAGACTACTGACCTCACTACTCCACAGGAAGACTCAAGGGAAATGAAGTGGAAAACAAACCCAAGAGATGTCAGTTCACTACAGTGCTGAATGAACACCACACTTGACTAATGGGCCTTAGAAACTATATTCCAAACTCTACGCTAACATGACATTGAAGGTAAAAGCACATACAATTTGACTGAAGAAAATATATCTTGTCAACATGAGTAAGATATTGACTACACTTATAGTACCTCAGATATTATTACATTATTGTCTTCATGATCTGTCATCAAAATGTAATAACTTGCTCAGCCTCTGAAGTGGCTTTGTGCTGACGTCACCTTGGCTGCATGAGCTATTGTATTATGTAATGCAAATGTGTACCCTTGGGGGTACAACAGGTTGTCACTGGGGCACTATCTTTAAAGGAACACCTTTGTGCCTTATTTATGCCTGAAAGAGATATATTGGTTCCCTGGAGTTGTAATATGAACTCTTGAGGTTATTATTACTAACAATATTACTTTTTTTTGCTACAAGTACTATGTACCCTTAGGATTACATTATCAACATTTTAGGTGTAAATGAGGTTCAAAGATGTGCCTTTAAGGGTACTGGGCAAATGAAAATCTATTGTACCCACCTTTTTAAGAGTGTATTTAGGCATCACATTCCAGTCACCATATTGGTACAGGATGCCCACTCAATCCAATCAATTCGAGATATATAAAGTCAAGAGCTGCCCAATATTTTTTCTTATTGAATATCCAGGTTCTATTGAAAATCCATGCAATTACATAAGCAAAATGGGAATGCCATCTGATTTTAAAGGTATTACACCTTTTTCTGCTGGCATCACCAAAATTAACTTGGCAATAACAGCTTGCTTGCAAAAAGGAAACCGATAGAACTATGTGGCATGCTGGTATGAGGGAATTCAGAATTTCAAAAAAAAAAAAAAGTGTAAATAAGTGAAAAGAAAACTTACATATGGAGCTGAATCCAAGCTCTCTGTATTTACCACGACAGGGGGAGGATTTGCCTGCAAGAGAAAACAGTCCAGTTAAGGCATCGATTCCAGCACATTTCTTGTTCCATCCAAATTGAACCTGGAACGCAAAGCGTTTAGTAGATTCAGTAAGTGTTAAGCTTGCAGCATTCTACACAGCAAAGGTATATTCACTTACTCTCCACATGATGCTACATTTACCAACACTGGCATTCACACCAGATTAACACAGCACTGCCAGCATACGTACGTACATGGCATTTTATACTGCAGAACATGCAATGCTGAAGCATGAATGCTATTACGAGCCAAAAGTAGCCTAAAATTAAATCCACTCTCTCTCTCTCGCTCGCTCAATCTCTAGGTCTGTCTTTCTGTGGAGCTTTCCACTTCCTCCGGCTGGTTGACACGCAGATGCTATTAGTCAAGGGGAGCCGTGGTACTTTACCCGACTCTAGGGCCGATAATCCTTCAGCCCCATCAACGAGCAGTGGAATGGCAGGGATCAACAAAAAATGACCAACAGGAAGAGAGCGAAAAAAAAAGGGAGGGGGGAGTGGGAAAATAGAGAAAGGAAAAAAAAAAGACCTGTGACGTCGATGGAGAGATGACAGCGGGCTCCGCAGGGACAGTGGAGATTGGGATCACAGGGATTATGAGAGTGGAGGGTGGGACAGCATCTGTCTGCTGAACAATAGCATGGAAGGGGAGAGGTCAGTTCACATATACATACACAACAACACAACAATGCACATTATTGCACAGGAACCAGCCATGGAGGATGGGTGCAAGTAGGTGTCTGTATGAGAATGTGTGCAAGATTCAAGCAAATCGGAAGGTGGAGGGCGGGGGGATGTAAGACGCTCCGTTAGTGATTATTGAAGAATTCAGATGAGGGGAGAATGGAAATGAGCATGTGAATGAGAATACGGCCATAATCCACCCATTTGCACATGGTACAGTAACTCCTGACATACTCAACAAAGCCACTGCAAACATGCAAAGTCACTCTAGAGTTCTGTTATATATTTATAATGTCTAGCTTGTTACAAAACTATAAAGAAAACATGTTCAAAGTGATAGTTCACTATATAGATATCCATTCCAACAAAGCTTTCACGCTTCAAAAAGTTCATAAATATATTGTAAAAGTAATCCATATGGATTGAGCGGTTTACTAATAGTCTTTTGATATGACACGGTCACTTTATATGATTAACAGATTTAATTTGGGCTTCTATTCTCATATAAATATAGATCAACGCACATACATTAAGCACATTAAATATGGTAAATGTAAGCTCAAACTTGCTTGCTTGACACACAAGAACAATGATGTTTGTTTTCGTGCGTCATACATGTGCATTAGTGCTTCTACAAGTTAGTGAGGTTTGTTTGCACTTCAAGCAAGTACAGTTGTGCTACCGTTAACCATATTTGATGTGCGTTGATCAAAGTTTATCTGTGAATAAAAGCAAAAATGTTATGTTATCAAATGCACCAAAGAAACAAGCGTGCAGCCATCTTTAGAATATTGTCTTTGAACTTCCGTTTTTGCGGTCTCTCTGTATGGCATCGCTGTCGAGGAGTAATTAGCTGGTGAAGTGGATTTACTTATTGTAAAGTTAACGAAAGTTCTCATGCAGATTGTAATGTTTAAACCAGATGTCTTAACAAATGTCAGTAGACCAGGGAGATTTTAAAACGAGCCGTTCATTCATAAATACCCAAGATCACTGTGAAAATACAGGCCGGGAGACAAAAGACAACGAGCACAACGCTGAAAAGAGGCGGGGCTACATTAGAGATGTTCCGATACCCTTTTTCCCTTCCCGATACCTGGACTCAGGGTATCGGCAGATACAGAGTACTGATCCGATACCTGGGTGTGTCTCTATACAGCTGCAATTCATACTAGCCCTGTATGAATTGATAGAATTATTTTATGGTGTGCTTCAGACTTATCCCTTAATTAAACATGAACAAATACATGAAGTGAACAAGAGTATTTTTATTATCTGACATACATTTCACAGCAATATATTTATTTATTTTTCTTAAGTGAAAAAGAACTTCAAATGCAGCCACACATCTAATACTGTAAACTGAAAAAGGTATTTTAGTTTTACAATATAACTGTATAAAAAAAAGTGCAACAAATAAATCTAGGAATCTAAAAAATGATGTATGAATAATATAAGAAAATAATCTCTTTATAATTAAAAATCCAGAAACAATTTTGTTAAATAAATGGCATTTCAGTTTTGACAGCGGCTGGTCATCCAGAACAATAAACTCGATAATTTTGTCGGTTATATATATCGCTCGTTGGCTGTCTTTTGAAAACTTTTCTCTTTGTTTGAATGAATCTTCTAGAGATTGTTGATTCTGGTGCGGCTCATTCTTCTCTGCCCTTGCCCTCGTGTTCTGTGGCGTGACGCGTCTTCAAATGCTTTAAGTTGCTCGTGTTGAAGTTGCTAATACTTGTTCCACCCCTTGAAATTGCTGTATGGCATATGAGACATGTCGTCGTTTTACCGGCTGGTTGGTCCAGTCTGAAATACTGACAAACAGCGGACATACTGCTAGCGCGCGCACGTTTTCTTCTTTGCTGATCTAAACAGTAGTTGCTTGTGGCAACAGCACAACTTCCTGTGTTGCCACAAGCAACCGCTGTTTAGAGCAGCGAAGAAGAATTGATCTCTGATTTGCAGCATTAAGCAAAGCTAGAGCACATAACTAGGTATTGTTTAAAAAAATGGTATCGGATCGGTACATGAGGGTAGAAGTACTCGCCGATACTGATGCCAGCGGAACAACTCTAGGCTACATAAGGTCTATAAAGCGATTGTGTCTCTTTAGAAGACATGGATTAAACTTGGATTAAAGTCTTCATGTACTTTTTGAAGTATCAAAATTGAATGAATGAATGAATGAACGAATGAATGTAGGCATTTATGGACTTTCAGTAGAGGTGCAGAAATCTCTCAGGTTCCATTAAAAATACCACAATTTTTATTTAAAAGATGAACGAAAGTCTTATGGGTTTGGAATGACATGGGTTTGAGTAAATTATTGCATCTTAGCCTACTCGACACATAGCAACACTGCTAAAAGGTTTTTTTAAAGAGTTTTTCAATACAAATTAGATTCAATAATCCCTCGACCCTCACCAACAAATCCCTGGGATTACATCCATGCTGACCATTGATTACTAAAAAAAGTGTAAAAGTAGCATTTGCATACCTACACACCTAAACATTCACTTATATGCACAGGGTACAACAAAACAAACACTGGTTTGGCATCCATTTAGGGTTTAATAGAGAGAAATATTGTCAATAATAAGGCGGTATTTAGAATGATCAAAATAATCAATGAAGGGACACCAGATTCTGGTCCATTGTTTTTCCGATCCGCTTTACAAGAACCTGATCTTTTCAAGGTAAAGACAAGACATCTGATCCACTGGATGTGAGCCTCTTTTCACTTTAGTAGTATTGCTCTACGTTCTAACAAGGAAGAAAAAGCAAGGACTTAACACATTGATGCTGATCACCATGACTCTTCTGGGGCAACTCCATATATTGCCACCAGGGGATCTGGCACTAAACTGTGCTGGAGCTGAAAGAGTGTCAAATACAGGGGCAAATATAGGGCATGTCCAGAACATATGAACTAGTGAACCCTTAGAACACTGACATCTGTTACACAAGGGACTAGTACCACAGAAACTTTGAGATAATGTAGCTTTTGACATATGAGCTCTGTGCACTATTTTGAACTGAATAAGCGAGGACCGAGCACACACTGATGATGAGTAGATTTTCCTCGAAAAAGTACTAAATTTATCAGATGCCTGACCTGATGCCTACCTTTTGCTCAACATCACCATGGATAATTCCAGTACTCTGCTGATTTTCGCGTAGGGCAGTTGCTAAAGGCTCAGTGGCTAAAGCGAATATTAAATGGTCTTAAAAAGGACAGACCTATCGAGTCCCACAGTACAAATTAAATGGTCTAGAGTACAGACTATTGGTCAGGACTTCTGCGGAGGGAGCACTATATAATAATTTAATCCAAGAAAGACCGGGCCAAATCCAAATGTTTCCAAAACTAAGAAAAGGTACTTCCACTTCACCCTATCAAATGCCTTTTTGTCATCAAGAGAACACACACTCTGGGGTAGCCTGACATCATTTTTTGCAGCATTTATCTGTTTTATAGATTAAATTAACTTATTTAATAATTGATGATGTTTAAAATTTCTAACAATGAGTCAACAGAGCTTACATATCACTTATATAAAAGCTTGTATGGTCGGGATCAGTATTGGCCTGTAGAGACCAATCCGTCTCTACAGCACGACTTCACCATCCAGCTAGATTCTTCCTCAATAACCCCATCAAGGTCAGTCGGAAATCTTGGAGTAATCTTTGATGATCAGCTGACCTTCACAGACCACATCACAAAGACAGCTCGATCATGCAGGTTTGCTATGCACAACATCAGGAAGATAAGGCCTTTCCTAACAGAGCATGCAACACACAACTTCTCGTCCAGGCCCTGGTCATTTCTAGGCTTGATTACTGCAATGCTCTTCTGGCTGGACTTCCATCATGTGCAACTAAACCTCTACAAATGATCCAGAATGCTGCAGCTCGCCTCAAAATCACTCTCCAGAACATTCTCATTCACGGTACCATGCTGGTGGAATGATCTGCCCACCCTCATCCGGAATGCAGTATCCCTGACAGCTGAAAACTCATCTCTTCCGTGAGCACTTAACATAAATAAATAAAAAAAAATTCTCTCCTTTTCCTTTAAATCCCTGCTTATCTGGCTTATGCTACTCCGAGCAATGTCTGAACTTTGTATTTTGAGCACTTCTTGCGTTGTTTTTGTCTCTTCACGATGACTCGCTTAGTTTAGTCCTCAGTTGTAAGTAGCTTTGGATAAAAGCATCTGCTAAATGACTAAATGTAAATGTAAATGGCCTGATCATCATGACAAGCAATCGGTAGTCGGTATTGGCAGCAAAAATCCTGATTGGAGCATTCCTATTCAAAGGCATACAAAATAGAATAAAAGTCTCAAAACATATTAATTGTGCTTTGTTCAGTTGTGACCTCCCTACTATGCAAACAAAGACCTCTGATCATTTGTTTAGCACGGATCCTACGTAGCTGATTAGCCAGTAGTTTTCCAGATTACTCCCCACTTTCACAATAAACATTTCTATTTCTTCTCAAAAGGCTCTCTATTTCATTGGAAGAAAGCAAATCACACTCTGATTTCAGGTCCGGTGTAGGAGACCTGGCATATTCTTCATCCAACCTAGAAATCTTATTTGCAAGAAAAATTTGCTTTTCTTTAGAGTGTTTTCTTTTGTTAGTGGCATAATAATATGGCCTCTTACATATGCTTTAAGAGCCACCCACACTGTTGAATCGTAGACATCTGCTGATTTATTGACGCTTAAAAAAAAGGAAATTTTATCAGCTTTAAAGTGAGACAAAGTTCTCATCTGCCAAATATTAAAATGTCAATTTCTCCTAGAAGAGGCTAAGTTCAAAAATGTCAAGTCAAGAGATAAAGGAGCATGATCCGAAATGACAATACTTCGGTATGCACAAGATTGAACTCTAAGAATCAAACCATTATCCAGAAAAAAGTAATCAATAGGGGAAAAGGTATGATGATCCCGTGAAAATTCCACAGTTCAACAATTTTATAAAGGCCAATATGTTATGATATTATTTGTGACATCTACCCTTGCCTGGAAAGAAGAATAAAAGATTTGCACCTGAGACATGCACCTGTTAGAGCTCTATGTGAAGAAAAAAAAGAGCTCTATGTGATGTTTGAGTTGGGGGAGGCGCAATGCATGAAAGGGGCGTTTCCAAGGTTATTTTGGAAATATGCTTTATTTTATTAATTCCTCTAGGAGCCACTAGTGCTGCAGAAACCACATACTTCACCTTTAAGTATGTGGTCGCATTTGTGCGAGTGCATGGTGATGTACTACTCAGTTAAATTCACGCATGCGCAACAAAATGCCGTGGTATCAGCAGCTGCTACAGTCCATAACTTACATAACTTATGTTCAAAATGAACACGTACATCATGAATCCATTTTCCAAAACGTGTTTTTGACTTATCCTGAATCACTACAGTACGCCTATAAGTGTTTATATTCTGACTATTTTATCCCGGGGTCGGCTCGGCTGCAGAGTCGCCCAGTGCCTGCGTGACTCGCCATAGACATTAACGGAGAGAAGTAGCTCCGGCTACAATGTTCTTCCGCAAGACTTTGCAGTTTATTTATTAACGAACGTACACGTCAGGCGCATTGCACACTGATGGTGAAACGTGCCAATTAGGAATTCAGGAATAAAGTCATATAAAAATGAAAAGGTCAATTGTTGAATACTTTAAAAAACAAAGTGTGGAGGTCAAGGATGCTGGTGGTAAGGACGATCCAACGAGCCAGCACATAGACACAACTGATGACAAGAGCACAGGTGCGGACAGGGAGGAACCGAGTGAGCAAAGGAAAAAGAAAAGGCACTACTTCCAGCAGCAATGGTTGTGATATGAGGCTAATGCCATGCATTGTCTTGTGTCACTGTCAGTCTTTTTACATCAGTTCAAAACTATGGTATGCAGATTAAGACCACTATTCATCAGCATGCATTGATTAATCACATGGCATGGCATACACTTTTTTTTTAATGCATGAAACCCCCTTTTTTGTCTTTGACCCATATATATATATAGGGTTTGCTTGATTTTAAACAATACTGATGCCACTTTAATTGTTGTGGTGCCTAAACCCCAAACACGCGATCTGCACGGAAACTAAAATTAGGGCTTGTCAATATCATCGACTGGAGTTCCACTTTGGCGTCCCACTATAGACCCTTAATTGTGGGATTAATTGCCCTAAATGAATTAAACATGGAAAAACAACACATTAGCATATGAGAAGCTTGGCATCGACCTGAAGATAACTGACATTTGAAAGGGGAAAAAGGTTCATATATAAAAAGAAACAACTCACAAATTTTCTAAGAGAATAAAGCGAATGCGGGGCAGAAAAACTACAAAGAAATGCAGTAACAAACCAGAAAACACAAAGGAGCTGACAAATACAGCATCCAGTGTTGTAGATTAAAGAGACACGATAGTGAATGAGATATATCAAGATCAACAAAAATGTAAGAGAGCACACCAGCCGTGAGTGTAAAGGAGGAACCTAATTTAATAACACCAAGAAGTAGAAAAGCATCCCGAGTAAATTAAGGTCCAAAGTGTGGAGCTGCTCATTCCTATCCTCTAACTTACCTTATCGAATGACACAGAGGCCCAAAAGGAAAACCTCTCCCCTGGTCCACTCACTTTGGCCGTGCTCTTGGTGGGGCTTTTCTTCACGCTGTCACGCAGATTGAGGAACTTGGTCCTGGTCTTTCCTATGTTTAAGGGCAGGGTGCAAGAGTTGTAGCAGCCCTCCTGGCTCACCGTCTGCTGGAGATGCGGTTGCTTGAGGATGGAGGTGGATGGCGGGTTCTGCCTGAGGTTGACCCGAGCATGGGAGTCGTTCCTCTTCTCACAGCTGTCTGCTCTCCGGATGCCGTACTCATGGCCAGAGTAGAAGGTCGTCATGGTCAGCACGTGGACAAAACGTTAGGAGACGGCGTCGAATTTTAGGAGGACAAGATTGATGTTGAAAAAGCTGCTGTGTTTTGGTGCAGTGTCTTGGCAACAGCGATTGGAGGGAAATTCAGCCCCAGTCTCTCACGCGTTGGTGTGCGCAACGATCCTCTTGCGCTCTGTATCTCTCTCATTCACCCTTCCTCTCATCTCTTTGGATTCTCATGCCAATTAGAGAGCTCCAATGGGCAAAGGCATCAGGCGTGGAGGGGCTTTTTCCTGGCATGAATAATCAATGCTGAGCTCCGACTCACATACAAAGCCAGCCTGCTGAAACAGCGCCAACACACATAGAGCGACTGTAACCTCGCATGAGGGGGATCCATCTAGAAAACAGCTCCTCGCCCACATAATTAAGAATATCTGACCTCCTTGCGTTCCTTGAGTCAGCATGACGTTTGCGGGGAACTTTTCTCTGATGTTCTGTGTGATCTTAGTCTGGATGAATAAAATAATATGATAACACTTTACAATAAGGTTTCATTAGTTAACTACATTAGTTAACAATAAACTGCACTTCTACCGCATTTATTAATCTTTGTTGCATTTATAAATCATCATTTACTAATAAATTATTAAAATTAAAAGTTGTATTTGTTAACATTAGTAAATGCACTGTGAGCGAATATGAACAAACAATAAACAGCAGTATTTTTATTAACTGTTTTAACTTAATGTATTGCTCATTGTTCGTTCATGTTAGTTAAAACAATGTTAACAAATGAGACCTCATTGTAAAGTGTTACCGATATTATATATAACCAGTCTCTAAGTTGATTTCCCATTAGATTCTAACACCTGAAATGTACAAATCTTTGTTTGTGGTCTGAATTTCAGTTTCATTCAATCAATGTCACTCAATAATAAAAGAATACATATACAACAGAACATACAAAATAATGTATATAACATATGACCCCTTTTTATGACAGATGGCTTACCATAAGTGTATAGATGCAAAGGATCTTTCCTTTGGGAATATTATGAATAGATAAATGGCCTAGAATAGCTGCGCTGACATGACAACTCAGGCCATTGGATTGGAGGCTGATTTTATAAGTGGATTTGAACTGATGAGTCTGAGTGTGCCAAGCTGTTAACAACCACTGCTTCAGCATTTATAGTACGTATGTCAGCTGGGATGAACTCGGATACAATGAGCAGGTTAAAGTGCAGTTTAATAAATGTCGTGTTACAGTGTCAAACACACAGCATTAGTTTTCCGAGTGAGAATCAGTCTGTTTGTAATTTGGTGCTGAAAGTTGAAAAGTTAACTCTTTGAATGCTTCAAAAAATATATTAATAATAATTATTATAATTGTATTAACAGTAAAAGGGTATTATTAATAATAATAGTGTGACCCCCTGTAGACCACAGTTTAAGCTTCTTAAACTTTGCTCATTTCAGGTGCAAGTGAGAGATTTAAATCCAAAATTAAGGATGTGGTCAGGATTCAGATCAAGTTTACCTCAGAACACTATGCAGTTCCAGTGCCACCTACTGGCCACACAACACAACACAAGGTTCTTGGACAATTTTTCTTGCATGTTCTCGACTAACTAAAACATAATACCAACAACTGTAAATTGTAAATGGAAAATACAATTTAGTTTTAATAATTATTTTTGAAAGGATATTTGAATTTCAATTTAAAGCAAAGTATAGTGTTTTTGCATAATACGTGCATATTCATGCATGTGCAGAGATGTATCGGTTTCTTTTACACTGTATGAGGGGTTTCAACTGTTCAATTATCTCTCTGACCTTCAGTTGAACTGCTGCTATAGGTCAAATTATTTTCAGTTGACTACAATTACGAATGAACGAGATTGGGCAAGAAATTCTGCTACCACATGTAGTGGCATTATTTGTGAATTATTAGCATATTCGCTGATCACATAGTGCAGGGTAAAGCTCAATGATTAAAGACAATTAATTGGATAACTAATTACATGGCCACAGCGTTGCAAACAACCGTAATATAATATAATATAAAATAAAGCATATATATTCTTGGGAGTTTTGTGTGCTCTAAATTAAACTGCTTACATTTTTAAAGAACTCCTTTCAAAAGTTCATAATATGTCATTGCAATCAAAGGTCTTGAGACAAACAGTCAAAGAAAAAATCTGGGTAAATATAAAATAAAATGATACTAAACAACACTGTTAGCTCAACTGTATATAAAAAAAACACGGCAGATTGGAAGTAAACACGCATACGTAGCATGTTTATTTAAAAGAGACAACTTGTCATTGACGCATAGGGATTGAAAGCTAACACTATCTCTTGATGTCTGTGTCCTGTGGCACCTCTGCATGAGCTTGCAGAACTTACCTGACTCGTGCTTGATATGATGCAGTCAGAGAAGGTATTGAGGTGGGTGAGGGTGGCAAGGACTCGGCGCCAGCGGGACGGGGTCTGTTTTGCAGTCTCCTCAGAGGAACTACGTATGGACCACTGTCTGAGCTTGGGTCCAGATGAACCACCATGGGCCGAACAGGTGCTGCCGCCTCGACTTCCCCTGGGGTACAGGGTGTTTCCACCGAAAATGTAGTTCATCACTGCAAATGTACTATAGATGCACGCCAGTCACTTCTTGGGAGTGTGTCGATGACAAAGACAGGAAAACAAATCTAGTCAAAGACTAAGAGCATTTCCAAACAACTTCCTTAATTATGAGTGTAGCTTCCTGTGCTGGGCCATATCAGGAATTTTCATCAGGACAAAGCCTCATGACCCTGGATACTCCATTCCGTTCAAGACTTGGCCAGTGAAACAGCAACAACCATCCAACTCCGCTTCGCTTCAGATGCACCACAAAGATTAAATTAGAAGACAGAAAGAAAAGAAGTATTCTACGCAAAGCTAGCTGCCTTTTTATCAGCCACAAGAAGCTGGGGAATCAAACTCAAAGACGGTGATCAGTAGCTGGACAAATTACGAGTTGGCACTACTTTGTTCCAATGAAACCATCTGTGCAATTCGATGTGCTTCCAAGATGCTAAATTTAAAGGCCATTGAATGATTAACAGCTGCCTATCCAAGTCCAATTGGGAATGTCACTCAGCCCAGCCAACAATGCTTCCAAGTGTTAAAAACTGACCCTCAGTTTTTTTCATAAAGTGAAAATCGGGACCCAAACATGCATCATTCCAAAATAAAGTTAAATCTCCATTCCTCCGAGAAGGCTTTCCCATACCATCAAAAGTGTAGTAGTTGTCAATAATTAGACCAAAGAGGGAGATATCTTTTGGGGGAAAAGCACAAAAAGGTATGAAGTATTCTCCAGGTCCGGATCAGTTGCATTACCATTCGCTGAGGACATAGTACCCGATCTTTAACACCGGTACTCAGAAGGAACCTCTTCCGTTCAGCAGTTCCATAGATGTGCCACAGGTGCCGGATGAGTTGCCTGGTTTTGTCACCAGGCTCTGCCTCCACTCCCTTAGGAGCACAAAGCCATGGCAACTGCTCGCACATCTAAGAGAGCCAGCAGGATTTCCCGTGCAGCTCCGGTCCCCTGTCTCGCACCAGAAGCCACAGTAAACATGCTCTTCGACTTCATCTGTTGACATATTCATTAGTGCACTAGAGCCTACAGCAGGGACTGGATGGTACGAAAACATTTTCATTCGCATGTCAACACCATGCTGGCTCAAGCGCTGTGATAGTGTTGCATCCCCTCATGTAATCAGATAAAGCCTTCTGCACATAAACTCCACTGAATTATACTGAAGAATTGGCTTGTCTGGATTTAGCTTTAACTATTGATTCGGAGGGTAAGATGGCATCCCAAACAACAATGCTAAACCACCACCTCCTTCTGAAAAGATTGCCAATAGATATGGCAGGACATCAATAATAAATTCCAAATTATCCCTGAATACACTGTGTGCATATCTAATGAGATGCCAGCAAACCCCATTTATAGTCGCCTCTCAGAACCGAGCCATCCTGTCACCTTGCTAATTGACAATTAAACCACCACGCTGCAGCACTGAGCAGCACGGGAAATCCACACCAATAATAGTAACTCATGGATCTGACCTTCTTAACACGTTAAAGAGTAAAAGAATGAGATAAAAAGGCATGAGTTGCACTAACTAAAACAGCTACTGCATGAAGGGACCGTCTGACTCTTTCTATAGCTAGAATGGGCACCTAACGCTGGATATCCGTTTTCAAATCTTCCATAGGCCACACAATGGCAGACAAATTAGGCCAGTTATTGACAGGGTCAGACTGCTGGTCAGCTTCTCAATAGATGTTGATAGCAGAGTCAGAATCCACAAATGATGTATTGGCTATTCCTGTCACCACCTTTTCTCTGTATTCAGTCTCTGATAAAAGCCTGTTCTGTTCAGGGAACATCAAAGAACTGCTGATTACGATCCTGCCCAAAACTATAACCCATGAATTTACTTTTATCAAAGGAGATCCTCAATACATTAATGCACTCAGATGCATCAGATTAACTATCTAAGCACAAACATGATTTACAGGTACCCATCTCAAATAAATGTTAGTGTTTGGTCTAATGTAGGTTCAAATATTTGCAGTGATGGAAAATGGAAAAAAAAAAGTATTATAAATGGGAAAAAAAAGGTTCCAATTAATTTTAATGACAAAAAAAAAAACTTTATACAGGGCTCTAGAATAACATTTGAGAGTTCTGCAGATGGCGACACCAGCACCTGATTTGGTAGCACCGCACATGTAATATTACTGTACATGTTTTGTCTCTTACAAACATACATTTTGACAGTAGTTTGAGTTGAAAGTAGCTTGAGCTTGAGTTAGGATGTGGATATATATTTATTAAAAAAAAACAGTAACACCTTGAAAAATTGTAACAACTTGATTTTTATGAAGTAAAAGTTACATTTTTTGACTGTATTAGCTAGGATTCAACTCATATTAAAATTAACTATTGGTTTTCCATAGTATCATACATTTGAATATCACAATAACAACAGTTAAAACCACATTTAGCACCTCATTACCAAGGTAAAAAGTATTATTTCTGTGGTATTTGTTATGAAAAAACAGTAGGCTAATGACATTTGGTATAAATACAAATGCACAAAAACTGCTATAACATAACAAAAAATACAAGAATTATATTCCATTGTTCCTTTGATACATGTAATACATGTCTACCTTAATAAGATTATCAAATTCGATATTAATATATCATACATTTCTGCCACAATACCATGGCTACAGTTAGTGTTCTACAATAAATCCATGGTAAATGTTGGTGATTTGTGGATTGAAAGACCTATATCGTTGTGGCACAATGTTTCTCCCATTTTCAGCATCAGTGTTGTTGAGAATGTCAGCGCATTAAACAGAATCTGATGACTCTGCCAAGACTGATCCTTTAACGATACGTCCTTGGAAGATACGTCTTAAACTAAGAAATGTCGGAGCACTGCCAATAAGGCTACGGCATAAAAAATAAATGTACTTACAAATGATTATTTATAAATAAAGTTACCGGTTAATGAAATCAGTCTGCTACAAAATCGAATCGGGAAATCTATAGCCCTAAAAGGCACATCCCAATTCTGTGGATATCTGTTGAGTTTCAGTTCTGCGTGCAGATTCCACATATATTCATTACTGATAATTAAACATCCCCAAACATCCAAACACTTGGATTGTTTTGTACCCTTTTTCTAAATTAAACATTTTATATCTACCTTATTTGGAATGCCATTTATGTTATATATACACTCACTTCTTTGACCTGAACAATGACTGGATATCTGTTGGGTTTTAAGATGCAGGTTACATTATTTAAATTATTCAAATGTAGAAGCCAATAGCAAAGCAACTGTGTCTTTATAGGGACTGAAAGTAAATCCACACAAACAAGCAAACCCATAAATAAGCACAACCAAAGCTACCATGGGTATTTAAACATGTAACATGCATTTGATAACAAATTACATGCATCATTTAGCGACTAGGGACCATAACAGTAAATCTGACTAGTTAAATGAGCTTAATCTTTCCAGTGTCTCAATAACCATGATTGGATCAGTGGCAAAGCACCGCTACTATTCACATCTGTAATGTGCACGCTTTGTGCAGTGCACACCGTGTGTGTGTGTGTGTGTGTGTGTGTGTGTGTGTGTGTGTGTGTGTAAGACACAGCGAGCACTGCTGCATGACAGAGGCACGCAGGTTGCCAGGCAGCAGAGGGAAGAGATATGTTCTTTCACATTTTCTCATCGAAACACACTGATGTGTGTTTGACATCACACACTCATGCAGGTGACTGCCACAATGTAAACGCAGATCAATACTCATATTTCACACAACAAAACAAAGCACTTTACTGTGGCCTTACGAGACAGTCTGTCAATCAGTGCCTTTTCAGACTCCATGACGTGCTAACAAAAAAATTACGCTGCTCTGTGTGAAAACACATATTACTAAGTTCCCACGAATCAGATTAATGCAGTTGCAAATGATGTACAATACATTTTATACAAGGCAAATCAAGTAACTTCTGTCAGCATCCAAAAACTAAGTTTAAGCATTTATCATCTGCTTTACCAAAAGAATTCACTGCCGTGACTGACACGCAGCTTTTTCTTGTTGCGGAGTTCCAGACCTACCAACAAGTGCAGACGCCGCCTCTTGGTTCTCCTGAGGGTACCCATGATCCGGCGACCCATCTTTTTAGCATACCACACCGAGTTGAGCATTGTGGGCTGAGGCTGGAGTGTGCGTGTGTTGGGTTCACGCTCCGGTAAAATAGAAGTGGTTTCCCGACTCTGACCTGCCCCCTCCACCTCTTCTTACGCAGGCATCTTAAAGCCAGTTTCTGCACATAGTGCGTATCGGCGACAAAAACATACGGTGCAGGCACTTAAGAAGAGCCGCATGCAGGGAAAGAGAAAAACACTGGCTCCCTGACGCACGTAAACTGCAGCAGAAATAAAGCACTTTACAATCAGTGCAGCCCCCAGTAACGCTACTCGTTTCACCTTCTCTCTCTCTCTCCGTCTCTCGCTGCTGTGGCTGATGCAGTTCCTGGCACGCTGATGCGATCGCGGCTGTGCAGTGGTGGGATGCGAGCAGATGCAGGTGCCTGCGTTGGTCTCTTCCAGCTCAAAATGAGTCAGCAGGAAGCTGAGAGAGTGAGACTGGGTGCTTGACTTGGCTAGCACTGACTGAGCTCCTCTCTGACTGCCTGAAAGAAATTAGTCCAGAGGTTTGCAATGCAGACAGTACTCTCTGATAAACGGCTGCAGTGTCTCTATGCTGCGTTGTGATAAAAGAGAGGACGATGTTTTCCCCTTCTTCCTCACATTGCCTTGGAGATGAGACAGGGCAATATCCTTTCCTGTGTCTGTGGAAATTCCCGGGTTGTAGGGGATGGCACTCTGGAACCTTGACCTCTTCGCATTTGTCGTGCTTGCCTAATGCATTCTTGAACGTGCGATTAAGCCATTCAACTTTGCCTCATGGGAAGATTTATCAGGACTGACGTCACTGAAGAGAAATGGGAGGCAGCTCAAGGCTCATGATTTGTATGAGAAAAGTGACTGAAGGACACAGCCTCACCTCAAACCCATACCAATACTGTCTCATTCTTAGAAGCATGTGGCAAAGAAAATACAAACTGTTTCTAGACCTGAATTAGCACTTTCACCTCATATATCCCAAGACCTAGTTTGGGGAGTAAACCAGGAATTTGCCATCATCATATAAAATGACCATTTCATGCAGTAACTAGGCTTTAATTGGAATCTACAGTACGGAAAAACACTGGCCATGCGCTTTGGAAGCAAAGGTGCTTCCATGCATGACAGCATGCACCAACAGATGATGAATGCAACAGCAAAGCTATCGCTTCCACATTCGTAGACAAACAACTGTTGCATTTAAAACAAGTTACAACAAGTTGATGATTTAACTAGAACCCACATAATGTAGATTATAGCAGGCTCATGCACTAATCAAAATGAAATATTGCTTATACAAACACGAACGACCAACAAGAGGTACTGTAATGTACCCTATAGTGTCAGCATCAAGCCTGTGTGATAAAACGAATGTGAATCCTCATGAAACGATGAAAAGCTGCATCGACCAGTCACTCTGATCACATGATGACCAACACCAGACCACACCACTGACAGCCATATGACAAACACAGAATTGGCAAGCCACAGATACTACATCAGAAGCACATAAAGATGCTTGCCAAGTCGGAGGGGCGACTGTTACCTGGACGGTCACAGGACTTTGAGGGTACGGGTTGGAGAGGGGAGTAGTGGGAGACGGAGGACTCTCCTCGTTCACTACAGCGGATGGCCCATCGAAGATGCATTCCAGTGATTCAACCTACAGAGGGGCATTGAACTCATAGTATTACAATATAAGCTTGACTTCAAATTGCCTACAATTGCATCATCATGAGAAGAGGATAAAGAGAGGACAGACAATAGGACAAAATGAGGAGTAAGCATTTAGAGTTAGTGAGCTGCTCGTCTAGTCATCAGTCTGGGGCATCACATGCATGTTTGAACGTCCTATGATACCCAAAAATGCAGTCCCTAGGCTAGGCAAGCTCACTAGGTTTTGAGAAAAAGCCTAAGAGTCAGCAAACGGAGAGTGGTATCACAAGGACGCTTATGTTGATGGAACAGAGACCGTATATAAATCACCAGGATGGAAACATTAATCCCAAATGGCAACTATGATGATCATGCAGACTGTTTTAATAAACAAAGATACAAATGTATATAAAACTCAATGTAAAAAAATAATTTATGAAAAGACTCTTGGGATAGAATGTCAGTCTCAACCATGTCACTCCCACCTCCATGAACACATTCAGTAGCAAACGTATGTATATCACTGGTACACATAATGACCAGTATCAGCACTTTGAGACAAGTACAACTGCAACAACTTCTATGTAACACAAGGTGGCAATAGAACCCACCACTTTGATGGCTTGAATAACTAATCTCCAAAAGTTCCCCACACAATGTATCCTTGTCAAATTGTTATAAGATAAATTACTGGGTCAATAACATAAGTGTCCACAATAGAGAAACAGAATAAAAAAAACTAAAAAAAAACACATGTACCATATTGAGTACTGAAATGTACTCTTTGCATTCAAATTGGTTTTATTTATTTATTTTTAACTTTTATACAATTATAAAGAAAATTTTACATTTAATGTCTTCTAAATCGTTGTGTGGTGTAACCATTAAGAATATACGTTGGTGTACATTAGTAAAGTTAAAACAATATTTTTGTTACCGCTATATATTTAAAGACACCCCGTGGGTTTTTTTCTGTTGTTTATATGTCTATGTTGTGTTAGCCCTATATATATATGCTTTAAGACAAACCATGAAGCAAGGTTGTAGTTACATTCAAGCTATTTAAAGGCATGAAGAATGTTTTTTTCACAGGAAAAAAAAAACATTTCAATACGTCATTTTAGTGATCAAAGATGAGTTTTAAGGGATTAAATTGACTACAGGGGGACTTCAGGCTTTCTGCATATTCCTGAACCTGTACATGCTTTAGCATTCCTGCAGGGAATAAAGCAGTTTGGAAAATGGATGGATGCATACATTTTCCCTATTAAAACTATTGTTTTTATTAAAGAACAGATTTCTGGAATACGAAATATTACTATATGAATCACAAAATGATTTGTGGTCAATTTAATATATTAAATTAATGAACCTTAAATTTTCATAATTACAGCAGAAATACAGGAAATATCGTAGTGTATATGGAGGGGCCTTCAAATATTGTGTTGAGCCATGGGGGGTCTTAAAAGTAAAAAGAAAAAAAATGTCAAAAAGGCTGTTTAGAGAGTCTCTGAGGAGATGCTAAGGTGACTCTCAGATCAGTCTGGGCCATAACTGTATTGTGAGGGTGTGTCTGAGATGGATGGCACATTGCGAGGCGGGCTGGGGGAATGAAAAAGTGCCGGTTTAAGTGAGAGCAGCGAAGGTTATGAGAAGTGGCAGGTGTGATTTCTCATGTGTGGTTTGTTGTGTGCATGCTTTTGGCTTAGGCTCTGATCAGGACCGAGGAGGAGCCTGTCATGGGGTCATACATTTAAAGGCAGAAGGGAGCGCTGGAGCACAACAGGAGCAGGACGAGTCCTAGTAAATGTACACACATACATACATATCACTTCCTGCCTCACAGTATATTCACCTTCTCTGGACACAGTCACTCTACTGCCTTCCACTTAGCACACAGAGATAGTGCTTCACCCTGAGAAAATAAAGGGCTAGGCAATTTCACATACATATTCAAAGAAGCCAACAATAAATGCACTGTGGCTTTAAATCAAATATAAAATAAAATATAAAATGTCCTCTTCCCTGCAACCAAATTCTGGCGTGATGTATGCTGATCTTCAAGCAGAAAGAGTTAGATGAAATATTTTGAATGATATCTATCCACAATCTGAAGCCAGATAATGTTTGTTAATTTGGCCAGAGGAGAACTCGTCCCCTGACTGATTTCTCCAAAGGTTTTCTTTATTCTGTCACAAGATGGATTTGGGGATACTTTCCACTGTCACCTTTGGCTTGCTAAGTTGGGAACACTTAATATTCAGTAATATGGATTTGACTGAACACACCATAGAACTAGGGCTGTCAAAATGGCTAATTGAAGAAAAACTCGATTAATTCTATTCTACACTATTACATTTACCCAACCTTATATCGTTCAAAAAATGTAAATGAGTAACAAATTACATTTCAGTATGTAATATAGACCACTTTTATCATGCTTTTTTTTTGGAGCTGAACAGCTCCATTCATTATTTTACAAAAGAGTGACCAGAATTTTCTTCATAACTGAGAATTGTTGAGTAATTCATACAGGTTCGGAACCAGATTAGGGTGTGTAAATTATGTCAGAATTCTTATGATCGAATATTTACATTTTTATTTATATGCTCATTTTAACCATACATTAAACATACAAATCAGCTAATACAGATTTATTTTAGTAATATAGCAAAATTCTAAAAATGGGAACCTGCCACCTTTCCTTTAGAAACTGAAAGAATACTAAACTATTATGCCAAGACATTTTTAGAACATTTGAAACTCGTGCAAAATGGCAAATCTGTGAACTTATTAATGTAATAATGCAAAAAAAAATATATATATGGTTGAATCATGAATTTTGAATCAATTCTTTGAACAAAAGAACAGTTTCTCAGAAATTAACTGAACTTCTCACCTCTATAACTTTCATTGCTGCTGAAGTTTAAATCAGAAAAGCTATTAACTAATAGAATAAATTTAAAAGCCGCTCATCTAAAAACATTAAAGATGTGTGTGTCCCATGTTTTATGTATACCTGCAACAAACGCTAGAGCTAAGAGAAAGTAGCAAGGGTGGGATACATGTCTTTTATGCTTTAGCGGTGTGGTTTAGATCAATGTCCAATGAGCCTGTGGGCTCTGCAAACCCCTCTGTGTTATAAAGCACTTTGCACACTAATAATGAGAATCCCATTGAACCAAGTGCATTGGTGGATTAAGAGCCAATCTATAAAAATCATTCTATTTGCCCAACATTTTCTCATTCTGACCTCATTGTATGCTTTAGTCAAAGTTATTCGCAAAAAACAGCTGAATGTACAAAAGCAGTAGCAGTACTATGGTTGTCTGGCTTTTTCTTGTAATAATGCAAGAAAGGGAAGCCATTCTAAAACCTAAAACGTGTGTTTGTTTCTTGTGTATGTAAAAAGTGAGGCACACACAGTTATAACTGCATGGCAGAATTTGGACAATGAGGTGATAGACAACATGGCACATGTTAAAACAAGTGAACTGATCAGGAAGTGTAGATTTCAAGACCGGGGCCTACCTTCATTGGGGAGATATGTGCATGTGCCACATAGCCATGGACGTTCTCAATCTGGGAAAGGTTCTTCTCGGCCACTTGGACCAGCTCTGGCCCAGGAGCTTCATCGGTGAACTGGGGCGAGCTTTGCTCCTGTGGAGATTCTGTGTCTTCGTCATGTTGTCTGTACTTCTGTAAAGAACAACAGTGACCAGTCAGAAAAGATGAATGCTTGAGAAGAGTTGAGATCTTATTTTCCCTGCTTGGTTTGCATTGATAATGTAGTCACAAAAATACTATTTGAAAACTTGCTACAGAGGCAGATATGTAAGCCATCGTAAGCACGCTTCTGAAATGAAGGTTGCTTAAAAAGGTAGGTAATTTAATTATTTAGAGCCTCTGCAGACTATTTAGGCCTTGTCAGAGAAGCCAATCCCAAAATGTAATCGAAAATGCTGGACAAGAAAAATACAATTAGCTTATTTATTTCAATACTGAGATGTAAATGTAATATTAAAAAAAAGTTCAGTTTAATCTAAATGTTTATTTTACCCAATGTCTGTGTACTCTATACTTTTATGCTTAGAGTATATTATGTTTGCTGACGCCAAACTATTGAAAGAAATACTATTTTTTAGGAGATTTGTGTGTGGAGTTTCTGCTTCAGCATTAAAAATCAGTCACTTCTAAGAGGTTCTAAGATTGTTAGGAAGTTGCCTTACAACACAGCTGTCTATGTAGGAAGGAGACAGCAAGACATCTGTCTAGGTTTTGTAACAGAGCTAAGATATTCAGACAATCACAAATGTGAAATAGGGAGGATGATGAAAAAAGACTGTAGCTTTAGGGGATTTTAGGAATCATGTAATTGGTGCAAAAGGAATGAAAAGGTAATTTGGTTGCAGATACTTTAATCCTGAAATGTATGGAAATCCTTTACTGAAAGTAGAGATGCAGTGAAGTGTCTTGACTGGACTGTAGAGCAACAGTCAAAAGCATACCGTTTTAATGCAAAATGGTGGAGTAAATGATTTGTATTCCCTCATTTCATCAACATTACACAATATACTTTTTAAGCGAGAGCTTAAGTATCATAAATGTTGTGAATAACTACAATTATCCACATTTGATTCTAGAAAAACAGAAGACTATCAACCAAAGACTATAAATGGTGCACTTCTATAACTTTTGAGAAACTGCAAAGCACAATATGGTTTACGTCCGTTAGAAGACTAGAGAGACTCGTGAGACTCATGCTTAGGACTGCACATGTGCATTGGCTGATCTAGCCAGAAAAGTAAGCTTTAAGAAACAACATTTACTGGACAGTTAATGTCAGATTTTGGTGCGGATTTAAAATGTTATTTAATTGTGAGTTCGGAAAGCAGTTTTTGGAAATTTCAGGATTCTGCTATTCAGAAAGAAAGGACTTGGTCTTGGATGTCCGAAATAGCTACCCGGAGGCGTAGCAAATATGGCCGCCCAGTGCACAGACTTTCTTGAAAAGGACTTTGCTATCAACCCATTCCCTTGTATTACAGTAGTGCTTTCACATGATGATGAATGAGTTCCCCTCCCTCTAAAATACATTCAGTGGAACATGCTTTCACAGAAAACTGATGAGCTGTTTCCACACAGGCGGAGGATGGACACAGTTGCTATGACAACAGGTTTATCAGATACTGACTACTTCTCACTGTGGGTAAGCCTGTGATTTAAGCAGCCTTATTTAAAGCCAACATAAGCCTCATTGGACTGGTTCAACCACTTAGCTTTATGAATTTGCATGGTGTATAATCAGTAGCTAGATTTCAGGAAAGATCAATGGGGAATTCACACTGTAAAGTGTTTTGGTTTACTTACTTAAGGGAAATTATGTACATCATCCACAATGTTTTAGAAAATATATTTAATGATGCATGTTGAGGACAACCAAGATAACCATCTTACATGTCATTCTACATCTTAATCTTGCATTTGGTTATTAAAAAGCATCTATCCATCAGACAGATGTCCTCGTTACGGTTGCCAACTTCAGAAAAGAAAAATACGGGACAATCGTGGTTCTTCACAGGAAAATAAGGGACACTCAAAATATTTGTACTGTATCACACAGTATATGTAATTTCAGGTTTGTATGTGTTTAAAAGAAACATTTTTTGTCATACAAAAAAAAGTCACATTACACACAAACCATAGTTCAAAAGAGCATTTATCTGAAATAGAACGCTTTTGTAACATTATACACTACATTTGAAAGAATTGAAAAAGTAATAGCCAACTTTTATTCAGAAAGGACGCATTAAATTAATCAAAAGGACAGAAAGACATTTATAATGTTACAAAAGCTTGTTCATTTCAGATAGCCTAAATCTCCTTTGAACTTTCTATTCATCAAAGAATCCTTTTTTTTTTTTTTGTTGTTTTTAAACATTAATAATAATCAGAAATGTTTCTTGAGCAGCAAATCACATCAGCATATTATTCCTTCGGGTAGATTTCATGTTTTCTTGCGTGGCTGGATGTTGGACTCATGAAGAATAATCACGTTGTTTGAATTCGCCCAAACTGATTTGCCGAAATAAAAACCCAGACAGTGAAAGGGATCTGCCGTTAGTGTGAGTCCGGATCGAACCGGGAGCGACCAGACAGCAGAGGATTCTGTTCGCAAATCAAACAACGATTTGTCCCAAAATAATGATTATTTCTCAATTTAGAGTTTGTTATTGGTATGGTCTGATGCACATGAGGGTGGGCTGTGATTGGATGATGACCGGTGTCGTGATCATTCTCAAGTGTCGTTTTGCTGTTGTATCAGTCAGTGATTAGATCAGCATAGCAGTCAATAAACAGGTCAATAAATTAGGCCCAATATACGTGACGTCCCGGGTAATACGGGACAGTTGGCAACCCTATAGTCCTCATACTCTTTTAAACATAATCAGTGCACACATCACTTTATCCTTCAGTTAATGCTATTTTCAAAAGCTCAATTCCAAGTAGACTTTATGTCAAGAAATAATTAAAGCTAGTGTAGGCAATTTCGGAGAAAAGCATTAGATCCGACCCCCCGCCCCTCAGAGCGTCTCCAAAGCCATGCCTCATCCAAAACACATGAACGCGTCATATGAGACAGCATTAAACTACCTCATATCTCAAAGCACATTACATTACAATAATAATGAACGTAAACAACTTACAGAGCTTCACTGCTGCAGATTAATTTCAGCGTTGATATGGTTGACACATAAAGCCGAGCCTGTGAGGACGTGAAAAGCTCTGAAAAGAGCATCATGGGGTGTCATCTCTAAATAACGGTCACGATATGGAGTGCGTGAATTGCCTATGCTACCTTTAAATATGTGTTGTCCATTTATTACAGTTACATATTTTAACTGAGATAGTTACATATTTAACATAGACCTAAGAGAGTATCCAGAAATATACATGAATAATAACAAGCTGTTATAGAATAATAACAGGTTTTCAAACTGGAGTTCAAGGACCCCTTGAATTCCCTAAATCGCATTTAGAAGCATTCAAATTTTGCAGCTTCTCTCTACCACCAATATGGATCTGCAAATTTGATGGTATCATTCTTGACTTCTGCTTCTATTTAGATTTTCTGTCCAATCAAATGCCCTCTAGAATCTGAAGTCTCCCGGCCCCTATGCTGGTCAGTTCAATTGTTCACACATTTACTATTTTCTATATGGTACATTTTGTGTAGGTCTATCCATACTTGATTTATCTCATATAGGATGCATTCGGTTAGGAATTAACGCTGTAGTAAAGCATGCCGCTGATCATCTTCAGCTTCAGCGCGACTAATAAAAACTATGATTGGGACTGTCATATTATAACATTATAAAGAGAACACTATTGTAATAAAATGTTGTGAATTCATTGAGTTTAGTTGCCGTGTTTCAGCGCATTGTTACAGTAAAGCGCATCAACAACAGCAGTTACACTTTCTGACTAGTACACATCTGAGGCGGCGTTGGTGACATGTTGTATTAATCGTCATATTTGATTATTAAATAATGAATTTAATTAAATGATCAATCACATCAACTCATTTTAAAATCCCACCAGCCTTTTATTTAGACTAAAAATTAATTGATTGTTACTTTAAACGACAATCGATCATGGGAATTGGTGTAAATTGTCATCCCTAATATTAACAGTTTCATACTAAATCTAAAGGGGAATTTATTAGACATAATTTTGCCCACCCTGACTTCTTGTTTTAGTCGTAAATGCATCAAAGCATGAATAAAATCTGTGCTCATCAAGCCAATTCAATGGGACAATCCAATTCAAAACATATATTTTAAAGACAAACTTTAATGTTAACTTAAGATATTAAATGTTTAATAGAATACTATATGTAAATACTGCATTACATTTATTGAATTATGATATTTTAACTCCTTGAACAGAATGAACTGAGGACACACTGAGATCGTTAACTTAACACAAGACACCTACTTAATTTAATGAATGATTATGAAGACAAAGCACGAATTTCAAATGGCCCTTATGCAGCCTTGAAGGGCACTTCAAAACGGGGATGATCCAAACGCTGATGAATCCCTTCACGAAGTGAATAATCTAGGTATGGCGGGAGAGTTGGAGTTAATGTATAAACAGAATAATACAAGTTGTTTTGTTTTGTTGTGATATACACTATTACAAACATTTTCGTCATGCATTTCACATTACGTTTAAAAAAGTTTCAGAGGTAAGAAATGTTTAAATCGCTTAATGTTTAAGAGCAGATCAGGAACACGCACACATCTAAAGCATATTTTAAAAACTTCATTATAAATGTACTATTAACAACAATAAGATATTCCTGTTGCCGCGGGCTAACTTTTTCGTGTTAATGTGAAGCTAATGAGGAAAATACATGGTCTTGACTCTTTCATTGCTCCCTTCTCCAAGTGTGTTGCTCCAAAACTGATCGAAGAACTGAGGCACACACAAACACAATAACAGAATAGAAACAACAAACATGTTACAATAGCCCTATTTTTTTGCATGGAAATATACTGTCTTTATAATTTAGGAAGCGGGGTCTTTGACATCTAAGTTAGAAAGGTCTTTATTGTATTTGTTCAGTAAACGGTACTTTTAAGATTACGGCAATACATGTGCATAAAATCCAGTCAGGTAATATTTTAATAGTTTAACTGTAAATTACCGATATAACTATAAATTAACAGCAACATATTGAGTTATTTTCGATGGAAACAATCCCTCTAAACACTTGAAAACTACCTATAACTGGTGTTTTGTTGAACTGACAGTGAGTGATTAATTACACAATACACTGAAACTAAGCCTTAATGAAAAGTCAAAGGTGTCCAAAGATGAAGCTATTTCTTTATCTGGCCGCAGTTTGGGATGTTTCGTGTTTCCCTTACAATACTGCCATGTTATGTAATCCTCTCTAAAAACCATAAATGGAAATGCCAGCGAGACCGGAAAAAAGAATCGATATCATTAAGATTGATTTGTAGGTGTTCGGTGTGTCGAGCATGTGGGAGGAAGCACATGATAGAAGAGGAGAGCTCACAGTCTTCCCTCATGTGCACATGAGGAGGAGGGTCTCCTGGCAACCACGACCACTCACTATTGAATCATGGTCCTTTGTGACTGAGGTAGGCAGCTCTCTATTCAATCTGGAGCTTTCCTGGGATACACCTGATACTTCACCACTGCAGACTGGAATCCAAACTGACTCCAATTTCCAGTTCTGCACACTGTGCCAACATTCACAGCTTCAAATGAGAACAAACACACACACACACACTGCAATAACCTGCTTTACATGGCAATTTGTCATTAAGATTAAATGTTTTACCCTTAAGTTTAAATCTGATGTGTAGAAAAGTTTTGAATTTATCAACATGGCACTATCACTGTGGGAAAAGTTGTGTGCCTGTGTCTAATACTTAGAATAAGGGGTTGTGCAATCAATAACCTCTCAAGTATGAGCAAACGTAATAGTGATGGTTGCCTTAGCAAACACTCCTATTTAAATAATCAGTTAAAGAAAAAAGTCTGATCGTGGACTGCTCACAGGGTCAGGTACAATGATGGTATTTATATACAATACATAATTATATGAAAATCTGAGGTAAAAGGAAATGGTTTTGTTTTAAGCTCCAGATATAAACTTTTCAAATAATGTATTAATTTTACATTAAATGTGGAAAATGTTTTAAAGACTAGTATTTTCAAGTTGACTAGAAGGTGCTGGGCAACGATAAAAATTTTTAATCGCGATTAATCGCATGATTTTCTGCGATTAATCACAGTTAATCGCATAAAATTCAATAATGATTTCAAAAGTAGTGTATTGTGCACTTTTATTTTAAAAGTACTGCTATGTAAACAAAAGTGCTATAAAATTTGGTTTGCAAACACTTTAAATCAAATAAGGTAACATTTATAAATCGGTTTTCTTTTCTTTATTTTTACCAGCAGAAACATTTTTGTTTTATCATGGAGCAGCATAAACTGTCTGTTCAGTAGTAAGTGTCCCTGTTAGAGTGAGGTGAAGTGGTCGAGCACAAAGAAGTACACAGCTTGGATTCACTGTGCAGGTAAATTTTAAGTCGTTTTTTAGTCTGTGAAGTCAACTTTGTAGAGGTTGAAAAAAATACAAACTCCGCCTTCTGGAAGATTTTAAATTAAAATGTTCATGTTGAGGAGGTCGCACACCGGACGAGAAGCGCAGCGCCGCGCCACGTCTTTAAAATTCGAGCACATTATTTTCATACAGTGCACACAAAGCGGCACCATGGCAGCGCCATTTGGTGACGGTCTGCGGCGTCCAGCTACGGCTCAGGACATTGTGCAAAATTCATAGTTTTATATTAAATTTACATCATATTTTTCTCATATCGTCGTTAATGTAGCCTCCTGACTTCAACCTGTGCTCCAAGATACATTTAGTTTTACATTCATTTACATAAATCAGCTGCGTGGATGAAAATGGTTGAAGTTATCGGATTTTCACGTGAGATTCTCAATTCATTCAGTTAACGGACGCTCTGAGGTAAAGTCTTCAGACTGCAGACTCAGCAACGATTGTATTTAATTGTACAGTACAATCATAACATAGTACAGACATTATCTTAATTTCATAAACATAATATTGCTGGCCATAAACTGAGAATGTGCGCGTCCGGTGTGCGATACATTAAGTTGTCCAAGACGCGCCGCTACGCTTCTCATTCGGTGTGCGAGCTTCTTTAGGCCCACCCCAAATTAACAAATTAACCCGCGTTAACTTGCCCAGCCCTAATTATTTTTAAGAGCCGTTTTAAGATTTTAGGGTTTCTTAAAAATGTGTCAAAAGATTTCATAAAGACATAGATAAAGAACTTAAGGATCTGTAGTTTCTTTTTCCTTGCATCATTCATAAGTTTGCAATCTCTGAAAAAAGTGAAGTTACAGTTAGTGTCAGAACTGGTTCACATGTGCCTCAGAGGTCTTGTCAAAATTACACTGTCAACATCCCACTCACTGGAACATAAGCTTATCCTTAAGGATTAGGATGAAATACTCTAGTAAACAGACTCTTCTTTTCTCCTTAATAATACAGGGAAGCACCTAGTACTGGAACAATAAAGGGGGCAGATTGGATCCATTTGAACCTGGATGATGTAAAAAAAAATTCTGTGAATGCCTTTTCATATTCAACTAATAAAAAATAAATACCACTATAAACACATAACCAGGAGCTACAATTAAATAAACATGTTTGAATGTATAATTTCTTGTAACAATTGCATAATGAGCCTCAGCTCCACATCTGTCTAAATGCATTAACAAGCAATATAAGTGCTGTCCAACTGTTATTACAGGGTGACCGAATGGTAATGCTTTACATCTCCTGAAACTAAATCCTCACACAAGCCATTGGCTCCAGTGCTAAAGGACAATCATCAGAAACAGTTCTAAAAACAAAAACTGGGGTGACATGACATGGCATTTGGGCAATTATCCCATCTGTGTGATCAGATGCTGAAACTGAGCTGGTGATCCAGTGAGTAGAATAAGCTCCTCCGCTCAGCCACTACTCTTTCATATGCTGCCCTTCCTGTCATCAAGAAAATAACATTTGCAAGTTTGGATCATTCTAGTTCAATCTGAGATGTGCTAAATGTGCCAGCCTATATCTATCAAATCAAACAAGGCCTTTTAAAGGCAAAGATTGCAAGGAGAACTTTGCGAGTAGTAGACCAGAGAGTCTGGACTCTACACAGACCCACAGAGATGGAGCTGGTGAAAAGCGTACGTGCACTTCTGACTTAACTGTGTTAACGTGGTGAGGTGTTGCACTGCTCAAAAATTGAGATTTATAGCCTGACTTATTATTAAATCAATGGAGCGTGGCAGAAACAGAGAGCAAAAGAGAAAGGAAGCCTACCAAAGCCATCATAACCTCCCATGTTTGTTAAGAAACTAAAAATAGAAGCTGTATATTCAGCAGCCGTGTTCTGGAACAAAAGGACGATTGACTAAGAAATGAGTATTTACACAAGCAGCAGTCCAACAGCCAGAATAGGCTCCCTCATACATCACTGTCACACTGCCGTTTCCCCCTCTAGTTTAATCAGAGAAATGCTTTAAGTCATTTTAAACAGTCAATACTTACATATTACACCTAAAAACATCATTTCCATGTTTGACTGGAACAAACAGAATATTTACAAGTACTTAAATTCTCCAAGTGGGAATGTAACATTTTCCAACATCGAAAAAAAGTCTAAGCACTTCTGATCATCTGTAGAAAGGGCTAATCATATTGGCTGACATGTTACACATCTCATACAGGGCTCAAGACTGCGACCTTCTTTCTAGTCCGTGCGGGTACATTTTGTTAGAGGTCACACTGGTGTCACCACCACGTTGCCCAACTGATAAGCTCTATCGTTTCTGTTGCATATGAAAAACATCAAATGACAAACGAAACCGCGCTTCTTGTTTGAGCTGCGCAGTGTGGACTGTTTGTCAGCTCGGATTCATAGACAGCGTAGCGTGACCTCAGAACAGGTTTACTCGCAGGCCTATCTTTGGTCACAAGACACCATTACTACAGAGTAGGGATGGCACGGTATGAAAATTTCATATCACTATTACAGTGTCACGATTATCAATATTATCAAGGTTTTGTTAAAATGAGATGAAAGTGTTCAAAAAGAACTGATACTCACACTGAAAACATTTCAACAAGTTTTATATTTGAAAATCAACAAACAACAAGCAGCTCTATGCAGTTTTTTTTTAAGCGATTCTATTCTGTGGCATTTCCTTCCTTATAATGACCGTCGTCAATAGTTACGCATTATTACACAGCGCACATCCATGTATCACAACGGACGCGCGCTCGTTTCATTCAAATACAACTTGACGCCTTGCGTCTCCTGTTTTTGTATTGAAAATGCAATCAGAGTTAATTTATTGTTTACAGAGTTTGATAATATTGTTGTGATCATCTTGTCTGGACGATTGTTTTGTACGCTGTACAAAATGGCTTTATAAACCGGTAAGATTTAAAACAATCTCAATTCAATATGTCCCCGTAATTATATGGTAAGAGTTCATTTATTGTTTACAGAGTTTGATAATATTGTTGTATTTTTAAATATTTTTGTTCTGCAGACAGGGTGACCATCCTCGATTAAGTTTCTCTCAGGACTTTTGGAAAAGACCAAATATGACCACACCTCAGATTTGGTCCTCTTTAAAGGCTGAAAAAAAATCTCCTGAGCACGGCCACTGCCTTCCGCCATTCCTTTAAAAACCTTTTTTTTTTTTTTTTTTATAATAATAATTGCGTGCTGCGCCTGCGTCAGACTGTTGCTGGCTAGACAGGTGAGTTATTAAAGTTAGATAAAGTTAGATTATTAAAGAGTGAGTTATTAAAATCGTGATAATCAAACACGGTTTTAATGATAATTAAATTTTAAACGATAATACTGACCGTCAGTATATTTTATCGTGGTTTATCGTGAAACCGGTAATCCTCTCATTCCTACTACAAAGCGCTGGGATATCCAGTGAGAATGTGCTTGAATTCGGCACAGTATTAATAACATCGCTGTGAGATCTAGTAAGAAGCATCAGTGCAGAATTCTCTGTTATAAGCCATATCAGATCAAACAGCAAGATCTGATTTGGAAACCAGGAGAAACATAGCCATGAATGAACAAGTTAAAGAAGGCTTTCCAGTCCACAAATCACCAACATTAACCATGGATTTGACGTAGTAATGCTAACTGTAACCATGGTTTTGTGGCAGAAATAGTCAAATGTTTTTACATTATTCATTTAAAGGGTAACTAAACCTTAAACCAACTTTTTTTAGTTAATGATCTGTAAGAATGCAGCTTCATAAATGTTGTTCATTGATTCGAGTAACTTTTTTGACATTTGGGTATAAAGTGTTTTAATTCTACAATATATGGTATAAAAACGTCTGAGTGCTGCCCTCTTCAGGTTGAACGGTGGCTACTGCTGTTGAATTTTACTATTGGATGTTTGCGGTGGTTCATGACGTAAGCGGTTGTTGGTGACGTTAGCAGGTTCCAGCTCACCACGCCCTTGGTACGAGCTACCACGCCCTTGGCAGCATAAAAACCATCGTTTCGTCAAAACCACTGTAGTGAGTCAGGAGTTGAATTGCGAGTATTGAAAACGATCAGGATAGAGTATTTTAGCATCTATTTAGCATAGCATTTATTTAGTTATTTAGATTATTTCGTGTAGCCTAGGTAGTTAATTAGCATAGTTGTTAGTGTAGTATTGTTAGAAGCATAATTAGTTAGTAGTATAGTATTGCATCAGTTAGGATTGCTTCAAGTTAGCGTAGATGTATCTGTATTTAGTACATTGGTCAGGATGGTAATGCAGTAGAGGTGGAAATGGGCTTCTCCACACAGCTGGCGCTGTAAAACGACGCAGTGTCAAACGCTGCTCCTCCTGCATGGACTCCACCACCGCAGCGGCGTCTTGATGTGAGTGAGCATGTATATTTTAATCACAATTTATGGTTAGGCTCAAGTTAATCCTCTGGGGTCGACAAACGCGCCGGCGCATTTTGCTGGATTTTTTCACATAGCGGCAGAATATGAATATGCCTACAGAGAGCGCGCGCGCTATTGACATCAAGTCGACAAAACTCATCAGATGCCGATCGCGATGCGGGAGTTAAGACCGCAGTTTGAGCCAGCGCCTCGAATTGATATGGCCCTGTATCCACAGTCAATTCACCCTCCTTCACTTCTGGTGAAGCTGGGGGAGAAAAGTCCTCGAATTCAAATGACCGCTCTGTTGCAAAGCTACTTGCGTCACTCCACTCACTCTCCATTTTAGAGTCTGACAGCAGCTGTCAGTCAATCCGTCACTGCGGCTCTCAGGTGCATTTCAAAGAAATAAACACATTAGTTACTGCATTTATTGATGCAAAACAATATTAATTTTGTGATTAATTTAACTTTATAATTAAAAATCCCCCGACCCCAACCAAATCAGGTGCTGGTGGAGAACTTAGTTGGCACCGTGCTACTGCTCTCAAATGTCAGTCTAAAGTCCTGTCATATGTATGGTTCAGCACCATTATTAAATTACAATTTAGAAATTTCAGGAATGGCTGAGTGTGGCGAACAGGACGGCCGAGGGACGTGAGAGAACGGCGCGAGGCCGGTGGTGCGATTGCTAATGAGCAACACATGTGAGGCACACCGGTCTCGCATCTCTCACGGAGGAGCGGAAGCATAAAGGAGGAGCGACGACGTTGATGATCGAGAGACCGGTGTGCCTCACATGTGTTGCTCATTAGCAATCGCACCACCGGCCTCGCGCCGTTCTCTCACGTCCCTCGGCCGTCCTGTTCGCCACACTGAGATTGAAACAATTTTGGCCTGGTTTGCCCCACAAGAATTCCCAATTTTTTAACAATTGCCAACGAATTCCAATTGAATGTCAACCCCGAGTGGAGCAGATGGAATGTAATCCTATGGGCTGTGCATCAAGGATTAAGTTAATGCCATGGTTCGAGGTGGCATAACACCATACAGGCAGTAATCATGCCAGAGGTCAAAGGGCACTAGTTAAACACTGCCTATCCCAATGACTTCTAACAGTTTATTGAGTGACTGACGATATTATCATTTGAATTAATTGGATCTTCATAGGCTTGAGAGTTTAAAAAAATTGAGAAAATGAGACACTGATCAAAATCAATTCACCAAAAAAGTCATTTTTATATAAATACATATTACCTACAATTTCATGATCACGCTGTACTGAATAATTCAGTATAAAAATTGGGGCGTAGTATTGGCAGTATTGGGGCGGCAGTGGCTCAGTGGTTCATGTAGGTTGTCTACAAACCGGAAGGTTGGTGGTTCAATGACCAAGTGTCGAGGTGTCCATGAGCAAGACACCTAACCCCAGCTGCTCCCGACGAGCTGGATGGCGCCTTGTATGGCTGACACCGCCGTCGGTGTATCAATGAGTGAGTGAATGGGTGAATGTGAGGCAAAATGTAAAGCGCTTTGGTGGCCATTGGGTCTGTGAAAGCGCTATATAAATGCAGTCCATTTACCATTTACCAAAAATCAAGATGTTTCATACATGAGATTCTGTAAGAGTTTGATCAGGAATTTCTTGTGCTGTGGTAATGCCAGAGCTAACGCATTACTGTGACACTCATTGGGCACAAGCAGGATTTACCCTGAGCTAACACAATGAAATGTGTGCAATCTTAATCAGTGTAGAGAGAGTGATTACTGGAGAGCAAAGTGTTAACTATAGTCAAAGCAGAGATAAGCCAATGGCTGATTAAAAGAGAAAGCTGTGAATAGAGGAAGACACCCCTGACTTATGCACTGATACTTCTAAACATGCTGCTAGTTAACATAACACGCATTCTGAAAATTGATATGTCGTGTGACATGGCACATTCCATCTAAAACTATTTTAAACAAAATTTGATTGTTTTATTTATTTATATGCATACAGGTTTTATAACTCATGTTAATATACACTGGTGAGAACAAAATACATGTATGTAACGTATAAGTGCTGTTGGCTAACAAGGACCCATGTCCGACTCCGGTCATGCCCTGATCCCACTTCTCCAACTTTTATTTCTATACGCAACTATCCAATAAATAAAGGCAAAAGCCGAAATAAATAACCAAAACAATAATCTAAAAGAAAGAACCTAATGTTTGTACCTTCCATTATAAATTCACATAAATTTAATATATAAAGTCCATGGACATGTATTGTGTAAGCTCTCCATGGGAATAGCTCTACTTTGGTGTATGCTGGATCTTTAAGCCAACACTTATCTCACCAAGTTGATTGTATGTGCCTTAGAGATCAGACTTTCTCTTCCTTGATTTTTCTGGCAGCTGTATAGAAGAAAATTTTGGCAGCAACACTTGGCTACACCTAGATGCAAATGCTGGACAGATTCTGACAGTCTGTCCTCTATCTCTACCATAAAGCACACCTGAGAAACAGAGCAGAGAGCTCCGCCACCCACCTTGCATCCAAACATGAGCGAGATGGTGCTATTCGTACAGGCCACTTTGCAGTGGCACAGCATGGGTGAAAAACAGTCCAACTTCTTGATGGTGGGCGACATCTTCTCGCTGCTATGGCAGCTGAGTCGCTCGGCCAGCGAAGAGCCAGAAACTCGCCTCCGCAAGCGACACTTGCTCCTGCCTCTCCGGCCACCTCCTGCTCCACCACCTCCCCCCGCACCGCCTCCTCCTCCTGCCCCTCCACTGCTGCTGCTGCTGCCCGCTCTCACCATCCACCCTCATTCCTCGTCTCACTCCATCACGCCAGGGAAGGGACAGCCAGTCTGCTTCCTTCATCCAGCGAGTTTTCCACACACCCCCCTCTCCGTCACCACTGTTTTCCGCTGTCTCTCCTTTCTTCTTCTGCTTCACTTGCTTGCAATGAAGAAAATGTCCCTGCACCTTCTTACTGGTCTTCCACGGCCCGTCCTTCTCCTTTTTTGACCAGCGACCTCACGTCTGTCAGTCACAGAGTAGAAGTCTACACAAAGGCCTCGCTGGAGCCATGCCGTGTGCGAGAGAGTGCGTGCATGCGTGAAGTACAGCTTTCAGGTTTTCTGGTTAAATCTTCTCCATCACACATTACACCAGACAAGCACCTATTTCCCAACAGAGTGGTGAAGAACGCCACAGTGAACACAATGCAGTGAGTTGTGAAGAGAACGAGGGGAAGAGGAGGAGAGATGTGAGGGGAGGGAGGGGATGGTAAAGCTGTTGTAGAGCGTGGGGTTTGTCACATGGGCTCCGTCAGACAGGAGTTGGGTTGAGTCTCTCTCTGTCTCATCCTCAGCGTGGGTGCTCTACGTCACCCGATACATTGAGGGGAAGGAAAAAAGCTAAAGCAGTTACCAGTGAGATAGAGGAACAGCAAATGAACATCCTCGGGGAGCACAGCCTCACATGGCGGAGGAGGAGCAATAATGCAGAGACTTCCTGCACGTTTACACGGAGGAGAAAAAAGGGGAGGGGGAGGGGAAGCTCGGAGACTGGACAATAAGACGGCAAAATGTCATTGGCAGCTGACTGGACAGTCTGGTTGTGACCTTCTGAGAACGGTGCCATTTCTTGAAGGAATCCATGCGATGGAGAAAGTGGTCCATCAAGTCAAGTCAAGTCAAGTGTATTTATATAGCGCTTTTCACAATATAAATTGCATCACAGCAGCTTCACAGTATCAATCAAATAACATAATGTTTGTTTCTTAGTGGAAAAAACATCCACGTTTGGTAGGGCTGATCAATGGTATTAATGCTTGGTTAATTAATTTGAATATCCATGATAAGGTCACTCAGAGAACCTCTTAAGCTTAACTCTAGTCTATTTTCCCATTGTATAAGGTTTGATTATGATGTCCGTGAAACATTCAGAAAGGACAAACCGCTCGGGTCATTGGCCAAAAAGGGGCAGTAATATGGGGGAGGGTCTGCAATGACAAAGATCAGGCTTTGACTTTGCTTTAGGAACATTTTAAATCAGCAGTCAAGCTAAGAGGGATGTAGCAAAAATACTGCCATACACACTAATCCAATCCTTACAGCTAATGAGATCATGTCCATAAGCAACGTCCGCATACATGTGTTATGATCTGTCAGTGCAGATATCCTAGAATAAATTCAAAGCAAAATAATTCTTATTGGTTTCCTTAAGGTATTAGAGTTTCTTTGTTCATGCGTATTTACATTTTGAGCAAATGTCAAAGGGCTCCAAGCCAATAGTACCAAAAGTGTAAATTACTCCCATTTTAGGTTACTTCAGTTGTTGGTGTTCCTCACTGTCCAAGTGTGACTCAGATCCTGCCATTCTCTTTATGTTCTCTTGGAGAGTAGTGTCACTTTCCCCCCATTGTTAATGCCATATTCCAAATTGCAGCTTAATTTAATACTGGCTGCTCTGCAAGATCCCTGTCTCTAAGAGCCGATTTAGTTGATTTACATGACTGAGAGTAGAACTGAAAATTACTAGAGCTCCACAACTGCTAATAAGCAGATAGCAGAGAGTCTATCAACCTGATCTGAGAAATGTTTTCATCTGTGGGACTTTAAAATTGATCGATTTATTTGAAAAGTACCTGTATTGATTGAAAAAGCTACACCTAAACCCCTGGAACAAGAGCTTGTATTTTGAACTGACCAAATTATACATTTATTTAGGTAGCTGAGGTGGCTAAAACGCTACTCATAATTTTAGCTATGAATCAGAGTAAAGCTGGGTATTGTGGTAAGTACAGTTGTTTTTCTTAAAAGAACATTTGGGCTGTTACTGTGGTCAAGATTGTTCAGACTGTTTCACGGGGGTCTGCTTCATTACAAACACTTATATCAAATAATTCCCTTCTAATGAGCATGTACAGTACTTCCTGATAAACATAATTTAGCACAATTCTCACCACTAGCCCAACAATGAGACAACTTAATTAAACTTTTATTCAAAGCCATTTATTTTTAATCAAGTTCTTTTTTGAGTAAAGGTGAGTAATATCAGCAACCTAATCAAAGATTTGTCATAATTGCAAACCTCGGGAAGCCTGAAATAAATGCGCACAGCTCCACCCTGTGGACTAAATCTATAGCTCATGGATCTAATGCTATGAGTTTGTGCTTGCATACACCCTACTATTATCTCTATTTCACAAAGGTGAGCATGTTTTATCAGTTGACACAAGAGAATCCAACAAAGAGGAAAAAGTAGTTGATCTGCTCTCCTTTGATTGCTGTTAGAAACATGCATGTACGTTATGTACAACCACACACACTCCTTCATAAGATGTTGGACAAGCCTTTCTTCACGAATCACGTCAATTAATTTTATACATTGATTTGGGCTTTCAGTATGTAATGCCATATAAAACCAGGAGAGGGAAGCAAATGAATACAAAAGCCTTACCTAAAGTGTCCAGTGACCAAACTAACCAGCAGTTTAGAAATGTAATCCAGCAGATCATTCAAACTGATAACACTCTTAATGTATCTTAGGGTACAAGATTTCTCTGTCTTGTTTCCCTGTAATTTGGTGGTGTCAAGCATGCTGTGCTTAAGCAGAAAATCTCGGCAGATTCAAACGGGGGACGGGTGTAAACGTTTTATATGTGAAGAACTTAAATTATAACCTCAAAGCAATCGAACAAGTTCAGAAAAAGTGGACTGTGTTACTTGATTTCTGTTACTTGAAGGACTGTTATTTACCAGAAAACAAACAACAGAAGCTTAACATACAAAAGCAGTTAACCTGTTTCACAAAAATAATTACAAACTCTGAAGTGTTGTACATCGCACATAACTTTTTTACTCTTGCTCTGTTGACTGAAGGCATGAAAACTAGCTGATCACAGCTGGAATTCCCAAAATGGCTCTATACTGCACAACAAAAGTTTAGTCTAAATATTTTTTCCATGCATGATCTAATCCTGAATTTGTATCACCACAGTGGAAAAAGAAAAGTAAATTTGCCAACTGGCCCAGAACAGAATGATTTTACAAATACAACCGTCCGGTCCGATGGTCAAAAAGAGTCTTATGTTGCAAATTATTTTTTTAAATCACAAGAATTTCTCTTTGCCAACCCTGTTTGTTTGTTTTTTCATGTTGAGGATGGTTTACAGTGAATAAACAATTAATTATTTCTAACTTTAAACTGGTAAAGCATATACACACAAAGAACCGCTATGATCCCCAGACCGTGGGGCACGTCTGATAGGGAGCAACAAATCCCATGACTGTTCTCACAATGAATCTGTTTGTGAGCAGATCTGAGAGCAGTAAAGACATGAAAGTAGTCTCTGGAAGTGCCAGCATCTGCACTGAACAGGTCTCATGAGAGGAGTCCTCCATCCCATTCAAACTCCCATGATACACACACACACACCCCTTCTCTGGCAAACAAGGCAAAGGAAAGCTTCCCCCTCTCCAGTCCCATCAGGCTGACATTGTATTTTGAATTGCTGAAACATGATATGAACACACCAAAAATTACATAAAGAGGAAATGGGCAGGGGCCTACTTTACGTAGTTTTCATCCTAAAATTGTGCGTACGCACAAAAGCCAGAACGTGTGCAAAATTCCCTTTATAAAACCCAGGCAGCAGAAGATTGTGTGAATATGCATCTCCACCCCGTCTCCTCCCCGAAATAACCATATATGGAGCTTACAACGCCTAGTTTTACTATGCATATCCTCATCTGCACATCTTTTCCATATCCATTCATCACTCTCCATGCCGTCCAAATTGCTCCAAAAACAGCGCTGTTAAAAAAAGTGATGACCACTTCTTAAATATAACAGGGGAAAAAACATTCTCCACCTAGAGCTGCGCGATAGACTGCTAAAAGATCACGATCTCAATCCTAAATGACCACAATTCAGTATTTAATTCGTGCCGCTGCAATTATTTATTTCGTTCATATTGAAGGATACCGGTTTTGTGCGATTTAGACTAAATGGGGTGGAGAGTGACATCACAGCTCACAAATTATATTTGTTGTATCTGTGGAAGGAAAATAGTTACATAGTTAGTAACAGTATTTGTTTTAACGGCACAAACAGAGAACAAAACGAATGGCATCGGTATCGAGCAATTTGAACATGAGGTTGAGAAGTGACATCACACAATCCAAATATTTATGTTCAAACTCTGAAACACTAAACCAGCGCAAATGTTTGGTTTTGCGGGGAATTTTTTTTTTTCCACAAATGTATGGTTGACCTGAAGAAGGACAGACGCAGGTAATCGATCGCGCTCAGTCGCTCTCTCTCTCACTCACTGTCTGTTTAGGCTTGTTTAGTGCAAATCTAGCCTCTGTACCAATAACAATGGCACACCGTCTTAAGAAAAAAAGCCAGTTGGTGGAACTTATCATTATTAATTTAACATTCAATACACATGCTTGAAGTGTAAAACAAGAAGGGCATAGCCTTTTGCGGTTGCTTGCATTCCTCTGTGGTTGGCTTAGTCAGTATTACAATATCAATACAATACAGATCATCACGGTTATTGTGACAGCCTTATTTAGTAATGTCACATTACATTGCTAAAAAATCATTTAGTATCCATGTCTTGATTTAGAATCACTGACAAAATGTTTTTAAAAACATACAAATCTTAGTTTCCTTTAACAACGAGAGGACCAAAGTTTTTAATGAAGAGTGGACAGCTAAATATTTTTTCACCGAAATCCGATCAAAGGCTGTGTGTCTTATTTGCCAAGAGACCTTTGTGGTTTTCAAAAAATACAATATCAGTCGCCACTTTTCTAACAAGCACGCCAACTACGCTAGCAACCAGTAAGCGCAAGAAAGGACGGATACTGCTCAGAGGTTAGCAGCCAATTTACAGTCTCAGCTAAATATTTTTCTTAGACAAACTACTATTCAGTCGAGCATCAAGGGAAGTTATTGTCTGGCATTAAAATTAGCAAAGGCCAGCAAGCCTTTCTCCGAAGGGGATTTTTGAAAGAGTGCATGGTAGAGACTGCAAGTCTCTTGTGTCCAGAAAGCAAAAATACATTTAAACAAATGTTTATCACGCAGAACAGTTACTCGCCATATACAACTAATTGATGAAGATTTGTCCAGCGACTTGTCCAGCGACAAAAAAAGCAGAATCATTTAAAGAGGTGGTTGATTATGATTTCACTTTCTAACTTTAGATAGTGTGTAATGTTGCTGTTTGAGCATAAACTAACGTGCTTTACACAGTACCGTTTATATACATACATACATCCAAGCATCGTAAATCGTTTTACAATTCCTATTTTCACTACCAGATTAAAGCATTGAATAATTTAAAGGGACTATAAGTAACTTTTTGGGTCATTTATAATCTAAAATCAATATCTGTATTCATAAATATGTCCCCAATGGTGTACAAATACTTCTGCCAATTATCTGATTTATCCTCGTAAACGAAGAATTTATTATATTTATATACATGGGACGGGTAAGTCCACGGAGGCTTCCATGTAGTTCCGCCATCTTGAAAAACTATAATAGCAGAGAGGGACAAAAAGTACGCCGACGCGTTTCCACAACGCGTTTTCGTTCAGAGCCGCAGCGTGACGTAACTGAAAGCAGCAGAAACGGAGGAGCAGAGCAGTGAGAGGCGCTTGTCACTTTTATTTTTAATGGCGGACCATACCTATGCCGAGCCACTGGATAAGAAATCCTCTTCGCCCAAACAGACCAAAAATGATCGTAAAAGGAAACGTGACCGTAGGATACAAAAAACACGAGTGAATGTCGGGATTGATTTTCCCCGGTGGAAAGAGCTAATGCAGGATAAAGTATTCAAAAGAGACGCTGAAGTTGCCTGCTTTCTCCTCGACAGGTAAATCAATGTTACAGTCTTAATTACAAGTTTTTTTTAATTGCTTGGTTGTTTACTTTATTATATAGACAGAAGAACATTTACAGTTAAAAGGGCTCTTTGATGAATAGCAGATATTGAGTATAGAGAAGGCACTAAAAAAAGTTTGTAAGTTTACTTTTGTAAGCTAGAAATTCGATACAAATCTATTTTAACAGAGCATATGATTGTTCTTGCATTGTTTGCATAGCTAACTCTACTTCAATTTTTATGTTATCTGATATTTTCTGTTATTTATCATTTATACTGTGACCTCACATTGAATAATACAGACGCATAAATTCTGTCTGTAGCTCTTGTAGCATCTTTGTCGTCGTTGTATTGACACTCACTCTCCTCCTCTTCCTCGTCGTCCACCTCCTCGCCTAGATCCCACTGATCCACTGCCTCTCTGTCCTCTTCCTCTACCTCTACCTCTAACGTTACTTCTTCCTCTCCCTACTGTTGAATCATCTGATGATATCTATAATGCACATAATTCAAAAAAATATAACGAGTAAACAAGGCATAATTACAATAGTTCATGTTTTTGACACTCATTACTTCGTACTGTAACATTCGTTTGTTCGTTGTGTCAATTTGAAGTTTGTTTGAAATAACAAACCTGTTCACCCGAGGGAAAACTCGACAAAGTGCTATTAGAAGACATCCTGTCATAGCTTTTTGGTACATAACGGCTACCGTAGATGCAACACGCATTTGAAAACATGAGGCGCTGGAGAGCACAATTCGTTTGAATGCAAAATACAATTTCACCGCTAGATGGCAGTAATTCTTACTTAGTGTCCCTCTAAGTTAATATTTAACTAGGCTGTGAAACAAAATGCATTTATGTTCTGGGATTATTATTATTCGTATTACGTCAACGTAAGGGATTGAAAAGGAGAACTAACTGCATGCGAGTGGTGGAAACAGCATGCACACTGTTCAATGGCAGCGATAAATATAGTTTTACAATTATCAACTTCAGCCATTAATCGGTGTAAAACATGATTTCCCAAACTTTATGTGCAACAACCAAGTTCAAATGCACGGAGCCAACACAACATGTGGATATAGGACACAAATTAAGAAAAAGAAACACAAAAAAAGACGTTCACTATTCTCATCCTGTGTGAATTGATATGCCCTTAAAAGGTATTTGGGGCAAAAAAGATGCAGTTTTGTTGGTAAAGTGAAGTGAATGTTTACTCTGAGAATACTGATAGATGATATTTTTGTGACTGTTGTTGGCAATAATAAAGGAGATCGTAATTAATCTTTGACGTCTATGTCTGTTATTAATAGCTGAAATGAGATTTAATACAATTATTTGAATGAATCCACTCATTAAAGTCAGGACTGACCAGTGGCCCGGTATAGCGTGAATTTAGTGCCTTTTGCATATCTTAAAGCAGAACAACTTCTAGACTTCTTAGCTGATTTTCACTTTTGTTGTTGCATTTTTTTCCCCACGAGGTCCCCCTACAGCTGTGGGATGTTTATTTCCCAACACTGTCGTAAAAAACTCACTTGCGGCACCCTTCTCCCCGTTTCTTTTACTGTCTATGGTTCTACCGCTGCTCACGTGCATTTGTTATTATCAGAGCTGGCCAACTTTACTTGCGGAGCTATGTCTACCGAGGTGGGTAATACATCATACACATTATCATAGAACATTGACATGTACATTTTTTATTCTGTTATCAACTATAAAACGTAACAGGGGTTGTGTGGATAAAGCTAGCAAATTTTACAGCTTATTATTATCATCATAATTATAGCCTAACTTACCTTCAATGGAACTGTGATTGCAAAGTTTAGTTTATAACGTTAATCTTGCAGACAATGCTCAAGTTGCATTCTTTTATAAAGTAGAATAAATAAATTATAGGTTACAATGACTGTGTTTTACCTGTTATTATTGAACAATTGTAGATCATAAAGGAGTTAGTCGATCTAAGTATAAAACATTTATGACACTCAGTGAATGCAGGACCAATGTTGATTCTTGAGCGGCCCCTGGCACGGTCAAAACGTTTTTTCCTCTCCTCGACCACCTCCACCGATAACCATTTCTTCTGTCTTTTCGCTGGAACATGTGCATTATCCATCGTCGCTTGTATTACTCAGGTTATTACTTCTAGCTAGTATTGAGGTGGGCGTGTGTGTGTGTGTGTGTGTGTGTGTGTGTGTGTGTGTGTGTGTGTGTGTGTGTGTGTGTGTGTGTGTGTGTGTGTGTGTGTGTGTGTGTGTGTGTGTGTGTTTGTGTAACGTAGTTACAGTACACACTATAGTTAACAATAGCTACCTTTACGTGAGGCCGTAACCAGGGTTTGAAATCATTAATGAGTTCCGGGGTGAGGTGTAAAAAATTGTGCTATAATAACATCCACTAGACTACTAGAAACACTGCTTTAATGTTTTTATGATGACTTTGTGCAGCATGAGCCGTCTTCCTGCAGGCAAGTAGCCTATTTAGCATATTTCATACAGATATGTATTATGCTATTGTTTTTGATAGTGTTATACATTTCTTACAGATAATCACGATTATCATTGCATTTGTCTTACCAAATGTGGTATCTTCCTGTCAGCAATTACAGTTAATTTGTCTATAAGCTTTTTTTTATTTATTAATGCCGACAGTAATATGTTGCCAGATATTGCTAAGAAAAACAAGCAAAAACAAACAAAAACAAAAAAATAATAAAAATCCAAAATAAGTTCAAGCTTTTGTTTTGGAAATAAGATTAATATATCACGAACCCTAACATGCAACTTGCCACTTTAATAACCTCCTAAAGTGTGACATTAAATCAGAAAAACAAGTCCAGAAGACTACTGCCACCTTTCCATTAGGTGGATCTGGCAACACGGGATCGCACCCGCGCCCTCACTCACAGCGCGCTCTCAAAGTTCACTGCCCTAGCTTCTCGCAGCTAAATGAATTGCAAACACTCATATGAGATGGTTTAAACGGCTAATTAATCATTCAAAGAGCTTGACATTTTATTTTTGAATGTGAAAAAATAGCCGAGGTCCAGACCTTGGTGACCATAGCTGGCAACGGCCATCAAATGCGCTGAAAAATCATCTCGGGCGACCCTGTCATGGTACACACTGCATGAGACATCATACAGTGCTCGCTGTTCCTGCCAGATTTCAGCGAGTTTATCTTCCTTTTCAATAGTTCAAATTCGCCGTGGCGCTGCCATTTTTGTCTTTCTTCCTCTGTAGATTTCCTCAGCTCCTGATTGGTCAAATTCAGATAGATCGACAAATCAGCTCATTGAACCGCACACACCTCACGAACTCAAGCCAACAGCTCCCGAACATTTTCGACATGCTTAAAAATTATCAGGAGGTCGAGAGGTGCTCGGCACGGCTCGTAACTTCCTCGCACACGATACGAGCCGCGACATGCAAGCATAACCGATTTCCACGCGATTTCTCCCGACTGAAAAAAATTATCTGCGAGCTCGTAAAACAGCAACAAAAAAAAAACGCACCGTGTATGCCCGCCTTAAGTCAAGTCAAGTCATCTTCATTTATATAGCGCTTTTAACAATGTAGATCGTTTCAAAGCAGCTTTACAGAGATAAACATATCATTTAAGGTAACAGAGATTGTTTTGGCTTTATAGCAGTTCTTGAATAATGTTATTTTCCAGCTAAAGTTAGTTTTGATTGATTCACTTCCGTCGAAATTATCATTTGCTATGAAATTAGGGGCTGCTAAGACGACGCCATTCTCTCTAAACAGACTTGAAACGCGAACCTGTGATAAACGCTGATGCGCATTAAGAATTGCGCATTAAGAATCACATGCGCATTAAGAATTGATTCTATAGTTATGTGCGTTTGAATATATGTGCGCAGGTTTCGGATATATTCTAAGATATCGGTCATTAAAAAAAAAACAATATCGGTCGACCACTACAATAGTCAGCTTTTATCGCCGCTAGTTCTTTTACGTCAGCTTGTTGTGTCACACCCTTAAGAGAACCACATGAAGGCTTGAGCCCCTGCCCCTTTAATTGTGAAAGTGTATCAGTGCCCTGCAGAACGCGATTTCACCCGCCCCCCAGAATTTGTATAACTATATCTTTAACGTTATTGTTATAGTTATCGTCCTTGGTGTGAACGGGCCTTTACTCTATCAGTGCTGACCAGTAGCTTCTTGGACCTAAAAGCAGCCGGGTATTTTTAGATGAAGAAATACTGTGTTCCAGCTTGATATCTCAGAGCCATTAAATGCATAATTCAGCATAAAAGCACAAGGAGAACGAGGAAGCTTGGCATCTTCACCACCATGCATAAAAATGGCAAGAGTAACGGGGACCTGACAGACATCAGCTATGTGGTAGAGTGTAGCAATTCACATTTAGATGACAATGGTGCCTCCTAAGTTTATTTGAATCTTTGCTGTGAGACCTCTCAAGACAGACAAAGATGATGAATATTTGAAAGAAGTGATTAGCGCAGACTGTAATGCCCAGAGGAGAATGGTCCATTTCTGAACCAATGAGTCATTCATTTGCATGGATTGAGATTATGTGTAGCATGACATTTGATGCAGGCTACGCTACAACGACTCCCATACAGCCGTACTACACCATATTTAGGTTGTGCACACACACACACACACACACACACAAGCACAACTGAGCTGAATTACTTGTGTATGGCCAGAATTTTTCAGGCCAGTATATGGCTAGTTTTTTTATTACAGAGCTCTTTTCCACTGCTAAGCTTAATAGGCCTGTAGACTTAATAAAAGCTGCACTGTAAACTCTGACCCTGATTAAAACGTTTCAGAGTGCATAATGTTGACAAGCAAATATCATGTGGACGGTAGGGTGTCAGAAACTTCATCAGAAAGCAAAGAAAATGTTCAAGAGGAAAGTTTATGGAGGAAAAACCTCCGAATCACATGATACTAAATTCTGATAAATGTATAAGGTTTAAATTAAAGTATTTTCTGAGGAAAGTGAGAAAGCCAAAGATGTATTAAACATTTTTTTTTCTGACTTTGCCTCCTGGTACTGGGTGAAGTCGATGCAAAAGCCCATATGGAAATCTATGTGCTTTTAACTGCAAGTCTGACATGCCCTGAGGCTGGCACCAACCAGAGGAGACATGAGAATCAGCAGTCATGCATGCAGAAAACATGCAGTCACTCCACACAACTGGAGCCCGTCCTCTGTGAAGCCTCACAGTCTGAACGAAGGGAAGAGACTGAAAGAGACAATTCCCACACAGGGACACAAACGCTGCTCTCTTGAGCAGAAATAGCCTCATCTGCAACATTTCTGACAACAGAAGCTCATAGGTTATTCATCAGTTTACTTGGAAATGTCATTTGTGTAGTCTATATTTAGGGGTGATAAATTTGAAGTGTATGCTGTAGCTGAAAAAAAATATTTATCACAATAAACAGTACAGAAATGAAGTAAACATTCAGCGATTCAGTTCAGTGCAAAATGTTACTCCACGCTGAGCCAAAATTCAGCTTGCACTGCAGTGCAATACAACTTTATTTACATGTTCATCAAAGGTCACGCTTACAGTCAAGACCGTTGTGCTTCATACATCGCTACACTACAATTTTGCTAATGTTACCACCCATTAATAATGAAAAAATGATGAAAAAGTCATCTTCTTACACCATGGATGATCATTTAACAGAAAATAAGAACATACACATCAAACGCTGCTCTGGCCCAGTTACAAACCAAGACACTTTGTGACACACAATCCAGCCTAGCAACACTTTCAAATATAATAATATACTTGCTCAAATTAGTTTAAAATATGAAAAACATTTCATTATTACAAAAAGTTCCACAATATTCGATATGCTTGCTATTCATATATTGTTAATAAATATTCCAATATGAATCAAACAATAGGTATCATCTCAGACCACAGTTATGAGAGACAGTACTAGAGATCAAGGACAGCCTCATGAAGGTCAAGATAAATGACAGTAAGACCCTTGAGATAAACGGCATTAAATGGGATAGACTTGGATGGGATAGACTTGCATACAAAACACCAGATATTGTCAAAGCATCCAGCTGCCATCATTCTATCATTCTTCCTCAAACAAATCAGCAAAAAAAGAGCAATTCTGCATTGCGTGTTCAGTCATCTATGAACAGATATAATGGCATAAAGTACTGTAATGAAGGAACTGAACTACAGCCCAGTGAGAAAACAGGGGGAAGAAAGTGCAGAAGTTTTATGACATCACACCAGTAGTATATAATCAGCAATTTTGGACAGCACGTCCCTTGAGCTTTATTGGTATTGTTGGTACATGGGGATACTAGGAAAGAAGACATGTGATGTCTCTGATGGAAAGTCTCATGGCTCGTAGGCAGGCTGCTTCTGGATCATATAGGCTCAGTAGCTCTGCTTGGGAGAAAGGAGAGCACTGAGGCTCAAAATATGGGGATGATATAAATCATAAATCATCTGGATGGAATGAGCTTAACAAAAACAGCACATTGTCTTAAACTTGAGTAGATGACCTAAAACCAAAAGCTTCAAGATGCTAAGCAAAGCCAGATAACCAAACAGGTGCTGCTGAGAATCGGTTAAATCAGGGCCGGCCCGCAGCATAGGTAAATGATAGGAGCGCCCCCCATCCATTGGGGTGCCCATGTGAATGAAGTTTTTTACGAATACTATTTTAATACTTTTAATTTGAAATATTACCAAAAAAAAGCTACTCACAGACTTGACAGATGGCCAATTTCACATGACTAAATTAGCATTATAGCCAGATAGCCTACTATGTAAAAAAGACCGAAGCCAACTGTAGCCCAACAAAGAAAATGAAGAAGAGAAGTGGAAGAAAAAAGGAATAAAGTCAAAGGTAATGAAATGTAATGAATGAACAGTTTATCTAATTGCATGCTAGTAACTACATGATTTGAAATAGCTAGCTAACAGAGCTGTTAATAGTTAAAAGATTGTGATCTTTGGCAACAAGTGACTGTTAAATTTAAAAATGCGTTGCGAGAGCACTGAATCATTTAATAGATTCGTTCAAAAACACTGATCCATCTAATAAAAATCTAAATCTTTGTGAGTTAGTCAACAAAACAAAACAAAATAATTAAATATTTTTAAATACACTGATCCCTCAAAATCATCGTGCAGCTCGGGTGTGAGTATATTAACACAGTGATCAGTAGAATTGACTGGGCCGCATGTAAAATCTTGCCTATAGGGCAGCAAATTGATCAGGCCAAGCCCTGGGATAAATACAGGGAAATGACAGGGACACTGAATAGTGCTCAATCAATAAGGGGTTTCAAAAGGCAGAATGACTTTTGGCAGACTGACCCAATCTCAGATATTTGGTTGTGTTGTTAGTTATTATTATATTATAATTATAATATAATTATTCTAATATTATTATTCATATTAAAGTAATTAAAATTGACTCCCCAGGACGAGATGATAATACTGCCATAACTATGTAATTAGTAAAGTGCTGCTATGTACACAGAAAAACCGAATCACTCATATGGTCGCAGTAAATCATCGTTAATCTGTGTGCTTACCTTGGTAGTAACAATACAAATGCAGTCCATTCTCTCCTATCGGACAGAGACCTCGCGCCTCTCAGCATCTCATTTCGCAACTCTTCTTTAACGAGAAGCACGCTGAATCCGTTCATAAATGCGGAGCTCACCGCTACTCCTCAAGGAACGAGAGAAAAATAACAGCCATTCACGTGTTTGTTTTTGCTCTCCATGTTGGCCATGCCGATGAAGTTCGAGAGAGAGAGAGAGAGAGAGAGAGAGAGAGAGAGAGAGAGAGAGAGAGAGAGAGAGAGAGAGATGCGCGCACGTCTCCAAGTGAACCCGAAGGAGCATCATCGAGAGCGCGCGCACTGCTTCATCCAGAATCTCACTAATTCAACTCTGCAGAGTGAATAACTTTACTGTATTGCTTGCTACTATAAACCGATATTTAAAAACCGCTGTTGACAACGTCTGTCTTTCTGGAAGTGCGTGTCCGCATTCTTGGATTCTGCGCAAAAAAAAAAAAAAAAAAACTCGACAGGAGAACTTGTGTATTACGAAAGCATCATCTGTCTAAAACGCTTTTTTCTGAATGCCAGAATGCTTTTTCGCGTTGTCTAATATAGAGATAACAATATTCAGCGGACATCTATATGTCAATCAGCATCATATCACATCAAAAAAGTCATCGCGACATATTTGAATGTCCATGGAGAATTGCGACCCTAACAAATACATTGTAAAAGACCAAACTAGCAAGCAAAAAAAAAAATTAGAATTATGGTACATTATCTCAAAACATAAATACCTTGTTTCAGAGTAAAAAAATCATATATTTTCAAATAGAAATAATATATCCGTTACATGAATGACAACACTCTTCAGGTAATCAAAACTTCCGGAATTTACCAGAACCTTATGCTAGTAAAGTGTTGTACATTTTCTGAACATGCAATATAAATCATTCACAACTGAATGTGCCACATCCTGTAAAGACTGACACCAGAGTATGATTTGAAAGTGACAACTGATCCAGGAGAGAGAAATCCAGACACCCCACAGAGAAAGTGTTTTGGCAGAACTCAAGCATGTTCCCAGCAGAAGCCGCCCAACCATCAGTCACCTCACACACATTTTAACACTGAGCTGACGGTGTAAAAGCAGCCTTTTATAGCACATGCTGTAGATTGCCCTGAAATGCAGTGTAAGAATAAATATTTGATGTGCACAGTGATTAGCCCTTCCCTTCAGAAGCAGCCTCTACTAGTGCACGCTGCTGTTGCATGAAGGTTTCTGGACCAAAGAAAACAAAAAGAAACTTAATAGTGCTATTAAGTCAGAACTTGGCCGGTAGAAAGCAATTAGAAACGGCCAATATTTCCTCTGACTTGTGAAATGAACGTTGATTTACAAATACACATTCATAGTAAATTATTAAAGTAATTAATTCAGTGTCTCAACACCATTAAGAGCTGCTTTTTATACAATGGGAAGTTAAATAAGTCCACACGTTATGGGGAAAGTTAATAGCACAATGATGAAACATACTGAACAAAAGAAAGGGATCCCAACATAGGGCACTTTGCTTTGCTGATTGTAATGAGAGGGGTTTTATTGTTTGTTTCTGCATTTAAGTTTTGTTATTTTTACCACACTGACCTGTAGTTCTTATTTTTTATTTAAACAGATTATTTCCACACTCTACCTTCTAAACATTAGGGGCACTACGTTATGGATATAAGCGCATGGTCTAAATCACACGGCGCAAGTGCATATAGGGCAAGTCCGAATCCACTTTTTAACGACGGGAAAATGTCTAAAAGGGTTGCCCCGTCCTCTTAATGAGTAATGGGTGTGTTTTGGGCATAACATGCAATAACCCATTTAGAATCTCATCTCCCATTCCCTTTAAAAGCCAGTTGCGCTCGCGCCATTGCGGATTCACTATTTACATGGCGGAATTTGCAAGTGGAAAGACTGAATGCTTCTCTAGTGAATAAACGGATAAGCTCGTGCACGAGGTTAAAGAGCGCAAGCAGATCATCTACGGGGAAAAAGTGCACGTGCGTTGTGGACCCGCCTATAGGCGCATATTACTAACACGCTCTTTAAAGAACAAAAAATATATTGCGCTTTTGACTTTAGACCAAGAATCAGTTGGTCAATGGCGCAGTCTAGTTCAGTTGCCTCAAATTAGCAACGCACCAACAATACGCCTGAACACACCTTGTTTTCAGACCAGCACGCCCATGGGAGCACAAATGGGCGCAAATGCATTTGCTATTTAAACAATGTGGCGCAGGACGTGAAAATGATAACTGCGTCAGGCTGAAACTAGCAAAAATAAAAAAACAATTGCGCCACGCTTGGCGCTGCAATGCATCGAGTGTATGACAGGGCCCTAGGGGTTTTTGGTTCAAGACCAGCAGGCCGTCGGGTGTGGAGCAGCTCCCGATCAAGCACCAGCACCCTGTCGGTGGAATCAACCAGTGTGAGGGAAAGTTCCTTTTAAAAGTTATGCTTTTACAATATTGCATTACGCCTTTAAAAAAGTAATTAATTGCGTTACTTAGTTACATTTATGGAAAGTAATGTGTTAGGTTACTTTTCTTCACCTGTACAGGGCTTCGTGGTGTGTTTATTGTATAACTAAAGTTCTATCTTTGGCAAATGTAAAGGTCCTTTCACACCAAGAACCAGATTTACTTACAGCTTGAGCCAGCGCAAAACATTTTTTGTCAGGATTTACGCAGTGAAAATTTAATACCGAAAAGGCATGCAGAGGGTTATTTTTGCGGCTGACCTTTTTGCATGCATTTGTAGGAGTTTCCCTTTGCGACGCACAATTTATAGGAGAGTATTAAAATGAATAATGATGCAAGGTGATTTACTAAGGTTTATGCTAGTCAATTTACTGGTATTTGTGCCATTATTTAATGCCCAAAAAAGCATGTCTTAAACCAGATGCTAATTTGTGCTGCTCTTGGTGGATTGAGTCATTATGGAAATGATACAGCTGCGTCTGCGTTCTTTAACTTGCCCATCATCAGGAGATCACTTCCGATTTATCTCAACATGGGGACAGGTGGTGTCAATCAATAAATGGGAAAACTAAGTAACTTGCATTACTTGTTTGAAAAAGTAACAGATAAAAGCAATATATTACTTCAGTAGTTTCTTGAAAAAAGTAAGCTGATTCGTAACTTGCGTACTTGTAATGTGTTTCCCCTCAAGACTGCCCACAATTAGCCTTGTTATAAAGTAATGAAACAAAACTTTTAGCCTCTCAGAATATAAATACATTACTGTCTAAAAAAGTTCTTCCATTATGGACACTTTTCACATTACCAAGTTTGGAACATAGAAGTAAACTATACATAAAATTTTTCTATAGAAGAACATGTGACAAGATACCAAATATCATTTTTGTGTTTCCATTTTTCCAGCGGTAAAAGAGAAATATTCAATTTCATTTCTATGACTTTGGAAAGATGGATTGTGCCAGTCAAAAGAGAAAAATGTACAGCCATTAGCTCAGCAGCTGTATTAGAAATCCCTTCGCAAGTACTGTAGAATATAACACAAAGTAAAGTGGTATAAATGTACATAAAAAAAGGTAAATGTTAAAAACGTACATTTTACATGCTACATTTATGATGTTAAATACTGCATCAGAAATTTGTAATCAAAGTCTGTGTAATGAGTCCATAGTGAAATTTTGTTTGATAATGGGTATCAGGTACAATCATAAAACGAAAAGGAAACAACAGAAAACACACATCTTGCTGGTACATATTAAAAAATTTTTTTTAAAAAACATTAATCATACAGTCCTTGAATAAGAGATTTATATACACCTTGGTAAAAGTGTATTTTCAAACTTACAACACCAAATTGACATTTTCACAAGCTTTATTTTGTAAAAATTAATAAAAATTATTATATTAAAATATTAAACAGCACAATTTAATAATCACGTAATAAAAAAAGTCACATTTTGGACGTTATGAATTTAATGCTGCCAACAAAATTTGAATAAAGTTTCAGCATTGTGAAAATGCAACCCACAGCTTGGCCACCAAAACTTGGTATCCCACCGATAACGCTATGACCTATGTCCAGAGCAGACCCATGAGGCGAGCCTAAATGAATGGGGCGCAATGACCCGTGAGTCCCTCTATTCTGAAATGAACGGCCCAGACATGCGGCCATGGGGGATGCCCAACCCACCAGACCCGTGCCGGTGTGATACTCACTTGGTCCAGCTCACTGTGGGAGGATTTCGCTTTAGCGAGCACAAGAAGGATTTCATTTAGGAGGGGAGAGTCCTGAGAGTGGCCATTTTATTAACACAGAAAGAAACAAGAGGGAAAAGAGAAAGGACATTGAAATACAACAGCAGAGGTGCGAGTTAGATACGTTTATTTACAATGATCTACATTTCACTAGTATGATGTTTAAAAGCTTGACGCTAAGCAACAATTAATATTTTGTTTGTATAAAACAAAATATTAGAAAGCCCTGTAAGATGGCCCTGGCAGTTCAAGCCTCAGATTTACAGGTTTTCTAAGTGATATATAGTAGCTGAACAAGTTTAGAGAACCAGATCAGCTTATTGACTAACTCACTTATAGAAATATAAACACCATTTCGTCTTAAAACACTGGTCAGTCTTAAGAATGTTGTTACTGAGATATTAGTCAATCAGCTTTTCCAATTCCTTTTTCCCCAACTAAGCTAATGACTGGATCCAATAATCTGTTCTTTTATAAATATACTCAAAGTGAGTGTTCATGTTGTACACGTCTACACACTGCAGGCAGGTGGTGGTGTTGTGACAAACAGACTGATCCAAACATGCAAACTACATCAACACTGTTTACACAATGTTTTTATGGTAAAGACACCCAGAATGCGGTCTGACAAGTCCCTAACTAACATCACTATTGTTATTACAAGCGATCAATTCATCTCATTTTGTAGAACTCTGAGAAGCATGAACTCACAAAGCATGTTTATTATAATCTTTTTAGTTTGTTCACAATTGTCAGATGTTATGGTTGAGAAAAACTTGTTTAGTAACCTTTCGTAAAACAAACTGTATCCACACTTACAAGACTGAACAAGACTATTGCGCTTTAGATTATGGGAGGCACTTCGGGTTTGGGGATGTTCAACTCACAAAGACTGATATAAATCATTTGAAATTGTTTGTGCAACAAATAATCCTTATCCGACAGTTGGACTGAATGAGCTGTAAAATGTCCTTCATGTTCTATATGATGTGTCATGGTAACAAGAATATATATATTGTTATTCCACTGTAACATTATGAAAAAAGACAACATATACTGTGCATTTGTGGTCTGCTCTCCCGATTTAATTTATGATATATCCCATGAATAATTCACTGGAATGTATAAAAATGATCTGCCCAAATCCTCACATCTCTTTACAGGTTTGTTTAAATACAATATCTACTGTCTATCAAAATGACAAAAATCACTTAGAATTATTAACACTCAATATTCCAGTTATTGAAAATGTTTTACTTGATTATAACATGCTGCGGAAATAATCAATCTTTTGGGGTTATTAATGGCCTGTGCTAGTAATTTGTTAGTGCTCTTACACTTTTAAATGTGCTTTTAATATCCGACGGTTGAAGGGTGAGTAGAATAATATTTTGTTATACCCAGTTTTTGTAAATGCTTATTGTGTTTACAGAGAAAACTTTTCACTGATTGTCATGGGGTGTATGAAAAAGGTACGTAGATAACTTCTGGAGTTAGCTTAGACTGCCAAAGCTTATCTACACAGCAAGTAAACAGTAAATAGTAGTATAAGTGTTTCTTCAACTATGCACAACAATGGACATTGAGGAGAATTCTTTCATTACAGTGTTTAATAGCATTCTATGGTAGAATGACACTTGAAACTGGGAATGAACTTTGGAAACTTTGGAATAAAGTGTCTGAATCTTTTGTCTTGCTACAGTTTCATGGCTAGCATGTTATGTTTCCTAAAAACACACAATTTCATTATGTAAGAATAAACATTTTATACACTTTCTATGTTCACACTATTAGCATAATTTGACAAAATTGTAGTTTGATTATAAATTATGCAAAATAAAAATGGTTCACAAGGGATATTTACCATGCTATTAAATTAAAGATTATTATTGGTGTGTAATGAAGCTTACAAAACCATGTATACTATGTTTTTTGCATGTAGTACAAGTAGCATACATTGTGAACCTTTGCTATTTTTAACTGAAAGAGAAATAAAACTGACTGGAAGAGACAATTGTTGTGTTCTCTTTTCCTCTCCAATTTTTTTCTTCACATTTTTCAAAAGTGTGGTGAGAAATGACCAGTGCTGAAATAATTTTTCATGACACACAAGCAAACATCAAGCAGCAAAAGTCTGAAGGTATCTGCATATCTACTGCTTGTTCAGTTTAGTTACTTAAAAAAGGATAATGAAACTATTCTGTGACAACGTATCTATCTTGTTGTGCTTTTAAGAGGTCATTTAGTGATTGAACATTGCTTTCTTTCAGGATATTCTGCAGAAGTGCATTATTCTGTTCCTCCGCTCAGGGAAAGAGAACATCTGCTACTAAAGTATTCAAGCCCACAAACAGCATGCACAGAGACTGCAGTTAGAGCCATGGAGCGTAAGGACTCTTCTGTCATATTTGTTTTCAGCAGCATCACGCACAGCTACTGAGACCGAAATACTCCCCCTGAATCCACGAGGACAGTGTCTTTTCCGACAGTTTATGTGAGTGTGAGGGGTCATTCAGCGAATGATTTCCAGTAGACTCTTTAAGATGGATTACAGTGAATTCCACCAACAATGACTTCTGTGGTAACATGCAAAGCAGGATGTCAGATTCTCATAATGACTGACTGATGATTACAAAAGAGTGTGTAACAGCAAAAGCACAAGTGTTTCATGTAGGGGAGACATTTCCTTTCCCGTTCAGGTGTGCGTTTCCCAAAGCATCATTAGCCAACTATGGTCGCGAGCTCCGTTGAACGCTATTTCCCATACTTGCTTTTGGGAAACGCAACCCAGAACAGTTACAAATGATGTTTAAGAACAAAAAAGCCCCAATGACAGCATCAGCACAGCATCTTCTCATTTAATATTTAAGACTACCATGTATTCCCAATTAACATGTCAATCATGTCATGTTTGGTTGGTGCTTAGTAATCTAAATGCTGTCTAATTAAACAACCATGTTGTGGCATGACTTGTTTGATGAAAAACAAGCAGTATGACATTTTCTTTAAAAACATCAATGTTTTTACACTGTGAGATGTTTGTGAGATGCTAGAAATGTGTAAGCAGAAATGCAAAGTCTTAAACGGCATCAAATTGACCTAAAAAAATCAGACCAGACATTTCTGAGCTCTATTCGGTAATCTAATTCAGATAATTAGAAATTGGAGCACTCGTACCTCTATGCTGGTGCTAAGGCTGGGCAGGGTGTCTGAAGTCACCGTTGTGCTTTGAATGCTGGAGAAATCCCACAGGTTCATTGGGGGCATCACATCGGGCACTTTCACTGATTCCCCACATCTCTGATTATCCAATAAGGTCACTTCGTAAAATTCCTGGATATCTATTAAAAGAGAAAATATGCATTTTCCACAGGAAATTTTTCTGTAATGTCATAGCTGAGACAGCTTACTAAAAATGAAAAGCAAGATACAGGGGCCCACAAACTATTTACTGTACACTGTAAAAAAATCCTGTAAAAATACGGGAAATTTTGAACAGTAATTTACCGTTATTCATAAATACAGTTGAATACTGTAAATGACGTTAAATTTTACAAGCAAAATAATAACGGCAAGCTACTGTTCAGTCTTACGGGATAATACAGTATTTTTTTCAGTCTAGTCACGTCACGTGCTTGAGCCCACTCACAGTCACAACTCGCAGGAAAATCACAACTCATCGATTTCCATCACCATGTGCGCAGTAAAAAATAATTAACATTAGGCTACATTAAAGGCTACATTACTTCAATATTTTATTACGTGAGAAGAACGAGTCAGAAGACGATTCAATTCAGAAAGACGATTTGAACTCCGACAGTGACCCTGCCAGCACAGATCGTGGACGGAGCTTTCACCTGCATTCATCTATCGTCAATTTATCAAGGTAAGTCACAAACTGATAAAAGTGTTATCCTGTGATATTTACTTGATAGTTATGAAGACATGCGATCTACCCAGAAAAAGCAGACGAAGAACAATTTCTCAAAAATGTAGCATTGTTTTATCTGAAACTACAAGCTAAATTGCTCCTTCCATCATCTACAATTCAAACAATTATTGAAGACTGTCAGGAAATACATGACATAAATCAATCACACCTAATTTCCAAACTACAGGAAAAATTGAAATCACTTGGACTTCCTGAAGCTGACATGATGAATGATGACATGAACTGTGTGATGGCTACTATGAAAAGTGAGGGGATTGTCTGTTTTTGGCCATCAAAACAGAAAGCGGGATCCTAGATGACAGACTGTAAGAAGGTAAGTTTTCTTTCCAATTTCATGTGCTTATCTATGGTGTTTATATGTAATGGGTATAACAATTATACTGTTAAATTTATGTATAACTTGGGTAGAATTAACACAAAATTGATCTGATGTATTTTGATACAATGATGTCTTTTGACCTGATTCTTCTAAAATGGCTGACCCAAGTTTGCATGTATTGATTTAAATATTTAGGACATTTTTACATAATTGACTTGTGTAACATAGATAAAGTAACACGACACCTCTTGATGTTAACTAAAAATAGCTAGTCAAAAGACATCATTGTATCGACGGAATTATATATATTTTTTTTTAATATATCAGGCATATGTAAATGAACAATTTTGTGTTCTACTCAAATGATACATAAATGCAACAGTATAATAGTTATACCCGTTACATATAAACACCATAGATAAGCGCATGAAAATGGAAAGAAAACTTACCTTCTTACAGTCAGTCATCACAGATCCTGCTTTCTGTTTTGATGGCCAAAAACAGCCAATCGCAACAGGAGAACTGCATTCTCGGCATACAAGCAGCCAATCAAAATAAGAGGAGCTGCGATTTGGCCAGCAGCCAATTGCATTTGTTAACAGGAAGGTTTGGGCCCCGGCCCTGAGTGTCAAATCTAACTTGTGTGCAAAGATTTCAGCTGCATGTAAAATAAGAACTCGTGTGTGTGGAACCTGTCAGGACTCGCGGCTTTGTTATTTGTTAATATGTGCGCACAATCAAATTTTTGGTCCTTTGAGTGTTCTGCATGTTTACATTTTACATGCCAGCTTTGTCACGGTGCTCACACTGTTGTAATTCACTTGTGTGCTGTGTTTATGCACTTGCACTGTTGGTCCACCATTTGATGCCATACATTACCTATCGTTGCACCAACCGTTTGTAGTAATCCATGACCAGTCTGAACAATCCAGTCGACTAACATAATTAGTTGCTTTAAGGGACTTGCGTGTTTAGGAGAAATAAAGAAATAATTTTATTTTACATTTATAATACAGTTCTGAACTCATTTAGGGGTAGCATTGTAACATTTATTTTTATCTTAATATTTTCAGACCAAAGTCCTAAAAATCCATCTGCTTAAAGGGATTTCACCCAAAAATGACAATTGGGTAATTTACTCACCCTCATGTTGTTCCAAACCTGTATGAGGTTCTTTCTTCTGTTAAAGAATGTTGGTAACCAGACAGTTGACCCATTGACTTCCATAGTATTTTTTGATTCTACTATGGTCAACTGCCAACTGTCTGGTTACCAACATTCTTTAACATATATTTTGTGTTCAACAGAAGAAAGAAACTCTTTCTCTTTCTTTTTGATGACAACATTTTCATTTTGGGGTAAACTATCCCTTTAACACCACTGACAAAGTTATATAGCCTAATGCTGTCTTCATTACTCTAAAATACTTAGGTCTCCAAATGCCTCAGATCAAACTTAAACTAAACATGATGCAAATACTGCCATAATGGCAACAACCTAGAATATTTATACTCTGAATGCATTGGGTTTTGTATGTCTAAAGTGCAATTAATCTTTACTTGCCTCACCTAATATATTATATTTCTCTGTAATTACATTGTAGACGCTTTGTTGGTGTGAACCCCGAGAGAGGAACAAAAGCTTGCCAGGCAAAGGTGGTGTCCAAGAAAACGGGGAAGCTCGTCCAGAGAAAGGCAACCACTGTGAATTTGCATGTGGCCACCCTCTTAAAAAACCTCATAGACTTCGAGTGGGGCTTTATTTAATCAGGTGAAGTCGGAGCATTGTGCTGTCCAACTATGTTGTCATGAAGTTCTATAACCAGATGTTTGTGACGGTATTGAGTTTAGTAACCAGATGCTTGTGACAGTACAGTATTGAGTTCTGCAACCAAATGTTTGTGACAGTACAGTATTGAGTTCTGTAACAAGATGTTTACATAGTGACAGCATTGAGTTCTGCAACCAAATGTTTGTGACATCACAGCATTCTGTCCTGGTCGCAGATGTGAAATCAAAGTATTGAGTTACCCAGTTGCTCTGGTGAAGCAGAAATAATGTAATTCATTGAAGATTTGATGTTATTAGCTTTAATAAAAGCATGTTTTCAGGTCATCTTTTGTTTGAGCCATTTGTTTGCTAGCAATTTTCAGCGTGTTTTTTATTTTAGAATGCACATTTTAAATTGTCAGATTTTAGTAGTTGTAAATGTACAGATCACATTTTAGAGTACTAAAATGTTTCATAGTTTGTGAAGATTACAGCAGGAACAGTAATATAACAATATAATGGCAGCCGAAAACCTGACAGTATTATACTGTGCAGCCTATATTTTCAACAGCACAGTACTGTAGTATTTTTTACAGTAATAAACTGTTGTTTCAGATTACAGCAATCTACAGGTAAATCTAGCTGCCAGTAGTTTACTGTAAATTAACGGGGAAATTTTTACAGTAATAAACTGTTGTTTAAGATTACAGCAGGTCCACTGTAAAATTACAGCATTCTACAGGTAAATCTAGCTGCCTGTAATTTACTGTAAATTAACGGGGAAATTTTTTACAGTGTAGACACTTACGTCACACACATAAATGTATGAATTTCACTGCATAGATAATTTCATATCAAAAAAGTAATTTCTGCTATTAATTCTAACCAACAGGGCTGCAAAAAAATCATGCAACCAAAGACTGCATGATTTCAGTTCCCCTAAAGTTCACACAGGGCGTAGTTCATCATGTGTTTCTCTAACCTTTGACAACTATAAAATGCCAAAATTTGTGTTCAAAATATCATTCCCAAATTTTAATTGTGACTTAAGTATTCAAATACCTTTTTACGGGGAGCTGGATATGTTTTTTGAAGGTCATTCAAGGACACACTAATTGAGCAGCTTTAAAATCATGTTCATAACTGATCAGGGTCCCTGAAGTGATTTGGTGGCTAATGGCATGCATCTATAAAAATACACATCCTAGAGTGAACAACAATTTAAAGATTACAAACAAGAGTGTTGACTGAAGCTGGAGGGCATGGGAGATTTAAAGGTCATTCACAGCTGTTACAACATTTACCAGGTTACAATCATAATGATACAAGGGTCAGCACGCATGGCCTCAACGAAAACAACAGATGAACTTCTTATTATGAAAATGTCTTGCACTTATTTGAAAGCCACCACCCAGTCGTGAGTAAACGGCATATTTATGTATCTGTGTGGCAGATTAGATTAGAAGTTCATACACTGTGACAATCAAACAAACAGAAACTGTTCAGACATGCCAAAGGCACATGTGCAGTTTAAAAATTAGGGAACTAGTCCCTTCCACAAGCAGAGGAGAAATGAATGACTGTTCGAGAGAATGCCGTGCTGTGCTGTGGTTGGCTATGCTGGTCGACGCACAGCCGAGAGAAAAAATAGCTGAGGGTTACAGGTATTCTATGCATGGAAGAGATTGGGTAACAGGGCTGAAAATACATGCTGGATCACATGGAGCTTCACAGAAATGAGAATAAATATTTGTATAATGCACGCAGCTGGTGGGCGTGATTCCCTCATCTCTGGTTTCCCTGTAGAAATACTAAGTCCAGTAACTTCACAGCCCCTTTAAAAAACCACTGGCTTGTAACTGAGCTCCAACTAAGGTAGTAGAATTATCATTTGTCCTGTCAATGACCATTAATAATTTAGCACTTTTTAATATCTAGATCTGAAATGTGACTTTGGTGCCTGCATTAAGGCTGGTAAAAAATAAAAGTTTTGTTCCACAGACACGAAAGTGTCTAATCCAATCCAAAAAAATGCCCATAAAAACAAATTTGCACTTGCACAGCATCTCAAATGTTGGTTTGATCATTTTGAAATGCCTGAGCCAAATGTCTGTCATCAGAATGATTTGGCACAATGACCTCCCAGAAGTGTCTCACATGCGTTTTCTAACACAGGCATCCGAACGCAAGATAACACGATGACAACGTTTATTGCGCTTTGTGTGCGTGTTCTGAGACACAAGTCATTTATAATGTAGGGGAAAAGGGAGCCACAGTGGCTTCCCCGATTGCAACTTCCATATATTTTGTGCCAGTTTTTGCTAGTTTGATGATTTTGTTTGAACAAATGGAATGGAAACAACTGCTTTATTCACAAAGTTAAATGTGCAACTTTGGATGAAAACATAGTTACTGATGACATTATTCCAAAGCATGTCTTGTTTATAACATGTAGTGACATCTGACAGCAGGTTATGTGACAACTCTTTTAAGGGATACTTCACAGAAAATTTTTAATTCTGTCATTAATTACTCACCCTCATGTCGTTCCAAACCCGTAAGATTTTCCATTCATCTTTGGAACACAAATGAAGATCTTTATTAAATCTGAGAGCTTTTTGTCCCTCTGTTGACAGAGTTCGTAAAATTTACCCATATGAATTTAGTGGTTTAGTCCAAATTTTCTGAAGAGACTCGATCGCTGTATATAATGAACAGATTGAATTTCGGCTTTTATTCACATATAAACATTAATCAACACATCAGTTTTGGTAAACGGAAGCTCAAGCATGTTTGAACCAATGAAGTTCATTCTTGTGTTACGCAGCACATTTGAGCTTCAGCAAGAGGTTTGTTCTCGAGTGTCAAGCAGATTCGGTTGAGTTCTGATTATGTTCGCTGATCAATGTTAATATGTGAATAAAATACTAAATTAAATCTGGCTAAAACTTTGGACTAAACTGTTCAATGAGTAATCAATGACAGAATTTTCATTTTTGGTTGAACTAAACCTTTAACGTGTTAAGAAATAATAAGAGAATTGTAGAACATAAAATGTCAAGTGCAGCATCAGATTGGCAACCGACCAGTCCAAAAGTAAGTGGGGTTGAGATGGGATGAGAACAAACGATGCTATCTTACTGAAAACAATCTGGGACACATAAATCAAAGGACCTAACGATTTTTCAAGTGCTGAATCATCATGCATCAAACAAATTAAAAATGCATTATATAAGAGTGTGCATTTACACAGCACTCTAGCTGAGTCAGCAGCAATATCTGAGCGAAATATTTCATAACTTCATCTGTAAATCTCATTGAAGCACATCAGGAAGCAGATGGTGAAAACCCCTCTATTTGCAAGCAAATCAATCATGTACGGTTATGATGAACAAGTATGTTCGAAGAATACTTTTTATTTTTAGATTAGTAAATTAGTGTTTGAGTTTTGTGTTTGCTCCATCCATGGCAGCTCTTTACATGTGGATTGCGGGCTCTCAAATTTAAGTATGCCAAAATTAGAGTAGCCTAAACAAGCAGATGCGTTACATATTGCCAATTTTCGCCTTGTATTTGTCTCAAATAAGCTCCTAATAGTAATTACAGAAGGGAAGCTATGGACCAACACCCAAAAGTGATTTTCGGATGAAACTACTTTTCCCTGAGGCGCCGAGGCGGTCGGGTAAATTTCTATTTCTCAATTTTTTTTCCTTTTATCCAAAGCGACTTCCAAATTAGGAGAGCAACAGAAGAGCATTCAAACCAACAATAGGGAAACAATATGCAATTGCTGTGACCATTCCCCAGTTAGTCCGGCACAGTACATGTAACTAGATATAGAATAGTAAGTGTTGGTATTAATAGGTCAAGTGTTGATGAAAAGATGCAGCATTTTTCTTCAGCATTTTCTTGAAAATGGCTCAGCAGCTCGGGTTGAGTTAAGTACATAACGTAATAATTATAATCACATATATAAATTGTTCATTTGAATGAGTTTGACGCAAAATATCCAGAGCACATTACCTTCTGTAATCCCCACAGACCACAACCAGACACTGAAATCCCAATCCCATCCCAATCAGAACATCGCAGACATCCTCTGCTAATAATTAATAATAACCCAAACATCGTCTGGAAAACCAATCATGTTTAAATTGTGCTAAAAAAGCGTCCCTCTCACATCAGGCCTTTGACTCCAAAGCAATCTGTTTGTTCAAGCAGATTTAAACAGTATGGTCAACAACATGGCCGAACTTAGGCTATTGGTCAGCCAGGATAAAACATGCATATGATGAAAAAAATATTAATAACCAGTGAGGTTATGAGTTAGATCTTTAATCTTGTCTCTGTGGCAAATCAGTCTGGCATCTGATGAAGTTATGATTGAAGAAGCAAATTCCTAATGAGCATGAATTTCTGAGTGAGGAACTGAGTGAGTTTTAATCATTGTTTGAGAATCAGTATTATGAGGTTAATACTGCCCTTAGTATAATACCAACGGCATTACGAGGCCTTCTGTATATTCATGTCAGTTCAGTGACCCCATCCATGCTCTGAGAGTACATAATGTGCATGATAAAAATGGAGCTCTAACACTTTTAATCACTGCCTATTTTAGTAGTACTACCATGTACCATGACCGAGTTGTTATAGTACAAATGGTCTTGTTTTACGTGATCTTTATAATATCAGAAGAAAGAATGAAGAAAAAAACAGCTATAGTAAAATGTAAATGACAGTGGATTCATAATAGGATGTAAAAAGCAAAAGATCTGTAACTGGCCTTAATCTCCTTAAGTTTGTTATATTCCATTAGTGTGGATGATTGTTATATTTGATTGGAGATGAGACATCCGCTCTGAGCCAATCAAAACAGAGGTGTAACTCTCAGTCGATTCCCAGGTTTCTCAGAGTCTCATGTTCACTTCTCTCCCTCCGGAATGAGATCTGTGGTAAGGCAGTTCTTAAACAGAGTGCTGTATTGACGTCCGATTAACAGACCTCTGCAGCCACAGGATAGAGTTTCCTCAGTTCACAGAGCCTGCCAGGTCTCTTTACCTCTGACATGTCTTCCTTTTCTGATGGCTCATTTACAAACTATGCTATGTTAATGCTTTCTGTAGGCATTAATAAAATAATTGTGATGTTCTTTGGAGATTACAATCATTTACAAGACCACAATCAGCCACATAAGGAAATCCTTTTAAAATACACTACCAGTCAAAAGTTTGGGATTGGTAATATTTTTAGGATTTTTTTTTCAGGATTCTTTTATGAATAGAAAGTTCAAAACAACCGCATTTATTTGAAATAGAATCTTTTGTAAAATTATAAATGTCTCTACTGTAACTTTTGATCAATTTAATTCATCCTTGATGAACAAAAGTATTTTTTTTATTTTTTTATTTAAAACAATAAAATCAAAATTCTTACTGACTCCAAACTTTTGAACGTTAATTAATGTTAATTAACGTGTTTAATGTTACAAACGTTTTGTATTTCAGAAATGTTGTTCTTTTGAACTTTCTATTCATCAAAGGATCCTGAAATAAAAATGTAAATAACTGTTTTCAACATTGATAATAATGAGAAATGTTTTGTGAGCAACAAATCATCGTATTAGAAAGATTTCTGAAGAATCATGTGACACTGAAGACTGGAGTAATGATGCTGAAAATTCAGCTTTGATCACAGGAATAAATTAAATTGTAATAATATTTCACAATAGCAGAAGAGACTAAAAACATTAAAAATCTTACCGATCCAAAACTTTTGACTGGTATACTATTGCTTTTTTGGCTAGCTTGACGCTTGCCCAAGTGATTACAATGTGATTTAGGAGATGCTTCCTATCTACTTGAGGAAGTGATTTTTATCAATTACATATTCTGTTTCAGGCAGGACCTCTGAATAAAGATTAGGAAAAGATATCAGTCTGCCTGTATGATATCAGATTCAGCACTCCAGCTCTTTATGAAGCACTAAGAGCTTTTTTTTTTTTAAAAAAGGTTCCTCTGTGTGTGAATAGAAAACCTGGCCATTATCTACTTTAGGTAATGTGATTTAATCGTACCCCTACTCCGAGTCTCATTTTCAAAACAATTAACTAGGAACTCGTGAGGCGGGTGTGTTCTGTCAAGGGTAAACCTGGTCTTGTGACCCACATTTTGCATGCAGAAGGAGACCTGCCCTGCTCTGGTTAACTCTTCTTCTCTGGCATCCTGAGAGGGATCTTAAGGCTCTAATCATTGAGAGACATGCACCGAGTCTGCATGCGCTGCTCTCTCAGAGAAACCGTCGGAAATCATCAGCCTACGGATTAGGACTAGGGTAATCATGTCAACGGACGGATTACATTTTGTTTGTCCTTTAGAATACATATCTGAGGAAAAGTCAAATTGGAATCCGTCACTCCAGTGCATTTTTCATTAGAGGCACTCTTAAGAAGAACACATGCGCATGCAGGACATATACGAGTAGAGGGATTTCTGCGCGTGTTTGTGTGAACCTGAAGGCTACGCATGAGGATGATTACACATGTATGATGCATGAACTTATCCAGCAATGTTGAGCACAACGATTCATCATGGCAGCTTAGAGTAAGATGGTTTTCTGAGATACAGAACAGTGAGGCACACATAGTGCTCCGGCCTGGACAACAGAAGCAGATATTTACAAATCGCGTGCCTTGTGATATGCAATTAAAATGCTGGCAATGTTCCCCCTGTCTCTAAATAAGTTGGCTTTTCATACAGGAGTGAAATACATTCACAAAGAGGAAGCTGACCAGTCTTTATCCTAAACACATGAGCATTTCAGCAGACAAACCTAAACAAGTAACCAAACACGCCTAAAGTAGCACTGTTTCCATTTAACAACTCAAGCAATAAAACATTCAAGCTTTCTGGGGTTTTTTTTCCGAAGAATTGGAAACAGGGGATTCAGTTATTACAGGAAGCCTCCACACCTTGAGGGTCAAACACAGGAAGACACTGGCACACGGCCACTCAAACTCCAGAGCAACTCAAACTGGCTGTTCAGCATTCCTCGTGGTTGCTTTCTTTGCCTAGTTTGCAATGGCTTGCCTAAGACAGTGGTTCCCAAACTAGGGTATGTGAGGTGACGAAGGCAAAATGCCACCTCTAATGTAAAAACAGGAAAACGGTAGTGCCGTAAAAGGTAAAATGCATGACATCCAATCAAATTAAATCATCTTTGCAGTCAAAACTGCCTGTATCCACACAAGCAGCATGCATATAGGTTGGTTGATAGGTTGCGTGCAGAGTATGCTGCCTTAGCAAATCGCACTACATTACTGCAGTTCTCGACAATGTACCTTTGTAAAATAGGGCTGTGCAATTAATTGAATTTCGATTTCTGCTCCCAATGATCACCAAAATAGTACAATCGAGTAAAAACTATTATTTTGCCATGTTCTGTTTTGCTAAAACACTTTTATTTTGTCTTGTGTTCTGAATGACACGCGCACACGCACATCCGCCCCTCCCGAAGCCATAAGCTCCCTCAGCTTGAATATTTAAACTGATAAGACTTACAAAGTGAAAATGATCAACTTTAGTTATGATGCAATGCTGGCTCAATTGTGCAAGTGACAATTCCGTCATGTCCCGACTCCTAAACGCGAGAATGTAGTTGACACTTGCCTTGTCCAACCCATTTTGAGAGACAGAGAGAGAGAGAAGACGCAGCACCGCTGAACACTCACACCGTTTGTGAAATTGTGTCTTGGAAAAAGTGATTGATTTGATTTTAAAATCTGTGAGGATTAATTTAGGCTACTCACACAATCTATATGCTAAAGTGAATCAATGTTTGCGGGGGATTTTCCCTCATTGAATTATTAAAACACTTAAGTATCATCTGTTATATTATTTATTTTAATAGTTAAAGTACAATAAATGTTCAAATTCCGTTTTTCTAAGAATTGTTGAAAGGTGTCTTTAAGAAATGCAACACGTTCTCAAAGTCATGTGAAATAATCGTGTTACATAATCGTGATTTCAATACTGACCAAAATAATCGTGATTATGATTTTTTCCATAATTGAGCAGCCCTAGGTTTTAGCACTTACTAGCATGACAAACAAATATAGACACAGACTGAGCATAGAGATCGATTTAAGACTCAAACTCTCTTCGACACAAAAACACACCCTGTGTGAGTTCTAGTTTTTAATGTTGATAACATTTTTTACAAGTAAGAATGCAATTTTCCCAAAAGGACATTTTAAATAATGTACGTTAAACAGTATTGTTTGCTCTATTTCTAAACAAAATAATAGTTCCAAAAAAATCCACAGCAGAACTGGTGTGCCTCTCCAAGCACACAGCAGTGTTTTGTCAGTGTACAAATCTGCGGCTTTGAACGAATCGGGAGAGTCACTGATTCAATGACCCATTCATAAATGCAGCCAGCCGCTTGCTTCGTTACTGAATGGATGAATGAATGAATGAACCATTAAGTGACTTTAAGTGACTTGCCACCACCTATTGGCAGTTTTAGTTAAAAGTATCACTTCGTTTGCCATAATTTCATATTTCTCTATTGAATTATTGATTTAGTTTAATTCATTGCTTTATGTATTATATTAATGATTAAATGAATGGAATTTTAAGAAGTTTATATAAAACATGACATACATTTTATAGGTTTAGAAAATCTTTGTTTTAATAAAGGTAAAAAATAAAATTCCACCTAAAAAGCAATTTAAGGGGCAAAATATTGTCCCTTCACAGACAAAGTGTGACAGCAGACTTTAAGTGGAAGAGAGAACGTAACCGCAGAAGGATCTTAAATGCCTCCGGGGGTAAGCCAGTCTAAAAAGTTTGGGAACCACTTGGTTTTATTATATTGACACATGTTTTATTATATCTGGCAAGGGGCAACAGATGAAAATTAATCTCTTGAGTTAACTCTGGCTACATATAGTGTCTGACTGTTGATTGATGTGCACTGTCCCTATCCATAATAAATAAATAAATAAGAAAACTAAGAGACACTGTCTTGTGGCTCCTCAAAACAAACTGCAAGATAAATTAATGCATCAGATATTTTTATACAAGAACATTCTCAGATATTACTTTAAACAATAGTTTACACTGCTTCGAAGTATTGACCATTCACAGCACAGTGTTAGGTACCCTTTAGTATCAGTCGCCTACATGTCAGAAGTTCTCACCCCTCTGAAACGGGGCAATAGTCATTAAATGACAGTATAGCTTGAGTAACACATGG